>CM040186.1:37118784-37270371 GCA_022606455.1 Callitettix versicolor | reverse complement strand
ACATTTCATTAGTTACCTTGTAATCAAAGCAGTTTAAATTTTTTTATTTCTCTTGAAAAATTATGTTCTCATTTCATTACTTTTCGTAATAGTTTTGCACATATACAAGCTCAAGGCAAGCAATACCGGGAGGACCGATGTATCTAGGTGTCCCACGTAATGAAAGCTGCTTCAGAAAAAAAATGTAACTGATCGACTTCAATTATTTTATAGTTTAAAATATTTCAACTTAAACATAAATATCAAAAATATATATATAATAATTGTAAATTTGTATTATAATTATTTTTCTATTATTTAGCCACAGAATCAGTCTCTCAAAAGTAGACTGTTTGCTATAGTTACAAAATAATCTGGTAGATAGACGTCACGTGGTCAGATTTTAAAATAAAACTGTATTTATCCACTTCTGTATATTCTGTATTATTGAAGCACATAAATAAAATGCATCCAAATTATCAAAAAAAAAAAAAAAAAAAAAAAAAAAAAAGGAGAACATGGTCACATCTAAGGTGTAGGATCACTTGTATAATTTGTGTTTTCAGTGTCATGGACACTACCATAATGAGTATTAATCATGAGTATCCATATTTAGCACTCATTACGTGGGACACCTAGATGCATCGGTCCTCCCCATCTTTGCCTGCCTACTTCATATATATAAACAAAAGAAACACATAATCGAGAACATGGTTTGTAGAAGTAAATTATTAATAATAATTCATGATTATATTAATGATCATTATTGGAATTGTATTTACTGAATAGTTTTATTTATTCAGTTCACTTATAATATCGTAAATTACTTCGAAATATTTCAATTGTATTTTTTTCCATTATTAATTGTAATTCTCGTTCAGAAATTAATATTCGTTCTAGTTATAAAACAATCCGCTAGATGGAAGCCTGGTTGGTTTACAGTACTAATCTGTACTTATCGACAACTCATGTATTTTCACAAACAAGCAAGACTTTCCAGAATATTACTTTATTTGGAATTTTTTTAAACATTACAAATTGATAAGAAAGTTCGCAATAGATTTATTTTTCAAATTACCGTTCAAAAAAATAGAATATAGACGTGTTCTTTATTTAAAACACAGTTTGCACCAAATTAATGAGTCACTTAAATTTATTTACGGAACTTAAAATCAGTACATAATAAGATGGTAGTAGTAGAACATAGTAGATAATAAGAACATAGTAGATAACAATTAAGGATATGTAAATGTATGAAAAAGTGAATTTTCAGTGTTGTAAAAATAAACCGTAGTTACGGAATAGTTCGGTAGATGGAAGCACTATCGTCATAAAACAAATCTGTAATTACGTAATTTAAGTTTCATATTTGCAAAGCTAATTACTGCTCCAACAAAGTCAAATTAATACTAATCTAAATATAATGAATGCCTTTATAATACATACCAGCCCATTAACACAGAACTGTCTGAGGGTTTAAATGTACGAATGAAATTGTAGGGTTAAAATTGCACTGCTGTCTTTGAGATCGATTGCTCCCTATTTCTGTATTCCTGAGTTGCTTAATTACGGTTCCTTCTCCAGTCCTAGTCTCTTTATAAAGTCTAAGATATAAAGGATAGTCAAGCTCGCCCAATTCTAATTGATGAATCCCAAGTTCCTTATTGTTTTGGTTTTAGATGCTTGCTCTGCTACATTACCCTTATTAAAGAGGATCTCATATGGCCAACCATTTATTGTGCGGTAAGATCCCATATAGGCCCTATTCGATTTTATTTTCTTACTTATGAAAATATCCAAAAGTAGCTTTCGTAATTATGTCTACCAATACAGAACCCTGCATCTACGGATAAGGCTGAGGTACACATGGAGGTCTCCATTTCCATTGAAAATGGAATACATTCTAGAATGCATTCCATATACAGCGGCCATTTTTTTTTTTACGTTTCTTTGATACATCACTAGGCCGATGTTATCCACGCCATCTGCACGGGTTGCTTTCTACTTTAGATTTAGCCAAGCTATGTAGAATGTATGATGTGCCAAGCTATGTAGAAGCTATGCTAGTGAGTGTCTTGAGTAGATGAGTGTGAGTAGTATGAGCTAGAGGTACAATGGGATCGCTAAGGCCACCAGTTGCTCAATTCTGCCAGATGTTAGAGGGTTTACAGTACATTAAAAACTGCACATAGGCCTACTTTACAGCGGATAATACTTTAATTTATATAAATAAAGTTACAATTAAATTTAAATTATAATGAACGTCTTTAAACTACATACCCAGACCAACTAGCACAAAATATTATCGTTAACATTTAAATATATTTACACATTCTTTGAACGAGATTGGTTTTTAAGATTATATACAGATATAATTTCAATAATTATATAAATTATAATTATTTAAACTTATAAATTAAAAAATCATTTTAGTATTAAATTAATAAATTACTTAAATTATTCATGACCGCCAGCACTAGAGTACATTTAAAAGAAATAATTACAATTTCATTACATTTATTACCAAATCAAGGTCACAGAACGACGTTTTATGCGTTTCTAGGTCATATTTTTGTCAGAAGAAAGTCACAATTTGTTCATTATTGCGACGATATTATATTATTATTATATTAATTATATATTTATATATAATTATAATTATATTTATTTTTATAATATATAAAATAATATATATTAATATAATATAAAATATTATAATATATAATTATATATATTTTTATATATTATATTATATTTTCCTGGAAATCAAGGTCAGAGCCCTAAGTTTATGCGTCACTAGGACAAATTTGGTCAGTTCAAGGTCATAATCTGTTGCTATAACGAATAGATTAATTTCTGAATTAGAATTACAATTAAATTCTGAAAAAACACAATTGACAGTTTTGGATTAATTACCGATATTATTTATAATCAAGAAATTATGATATAAGATTAATACGTTTATAGAAATTATGACAAAAACATCGACTTTACCCAGTAATAACGTTCAGAATATAACAAAGTATTGCAATAAAATTATATATTTATTATAACAATCGATTCAGCTTCGGCCGTGTTAGGGTAAAGGTAAATACAGTAATTATTTTATGTGCACATACTTTCATAATATACCTTTTATACTGAATTTAAATGCATATTTTTTGTTGAAATTACTTATGAAGAGCCATTTATAGTGCATATACAATTGAATTGTTTAATACTTTTAAAGAACTAAAACGTATAATGTTTTTAATCATTTCTGTAACGGAGATGTCGGCCCTTACTCATTCGTATTGTTGTACAACCAGAGTCATCTGTCGGAATTATTTGCAACTACATTGAAAAGTTTAGTTTCGGACTGAATATAAATGAAATGTTGAAGCAATATTTAATGAAAATCAAAAAAAAACTCATAATCAATACAAACTAATGTGACAATTAAACCTAGAACAAATCTTTCTTGCACAAGTACTCAAAAAATATAACCTAAACACACGCACTCCTTAATTTTGTTAATACTCAACAAACTTGTTTTCCCCTAGAAGTGTTTAAACTGCTCAATTTACGAAAGTTTTAAATCAACAACGTAATAATTACAAAAAAAGCGACATAAAGGGAGAACATAGTCGCGACTAAGGTGTTGGTTAAGTGGGCTGTTTGGTTTTTCGTGTCATAGACACTACCATAATGATTATTAATATGATTCCTCATATTTATCACTCATTATGTAGGACAACTAGATGCATTGGTCCTCTCCTACATTGCTAAGAACTTCGGCAAGATATCAAGTAAGAATATTGTTATTAGAACTGATATAAAAGAATTTAACCTACATTAGATCTACGTTAAATAAAATAATTTCAATTACGGTATAGGCTAATTTTGAAATTTTAACTTCAATATAATTATCAACAATCAGATATAGATGGTTTCAATTTGGAAAATAATAATATTTTCTGTTTGTGTTCTCGTTACAGAATAATCGTTTCACTGTCGTTACGGAATAGAACTTCAGATAAATGCCTAAAGTGTTTCAAAACAAATCTCTACTTATCGACTTTTTTGAATGGGATATCAATGCAATCTCTTATGAATAGAGTAATTCATTGTGTATTTTTTAAATATTTATATCAGTTAGTGTTCCAGCTGTCGGTTATTTCACTTGATTTTTCTTTCTTCCAGAGTTAAATTAATAAACAGTTATTTACTAGAAAGAATTGCTTATATTGAAACTAAAAAAACAGGTTTATTCAAAAAAATAACTCATATAACAAGAAACTGAAAACATTATCTTTAAAAAATAATATAAAGATGATCAATAAATTGATCATAAATACTTAACAAAAGTGTTTTCTCGAGATGAGTTTGAAGCTAATAAGGAAATAATTATGTGAAATTGGTTAAAAAAAAGAAAAACAATTGATTACGAAAAGAATTAAAGAGGAAAAAGGGAGAACATGGTCGCATCTAAGGTGTTGTGTTGATTAACATTGGGTTTTTCAGTGTCATAGAAACACTACCATAATGAGTATTAACTATGAGTATTCATATTTATCACTCATTACGTAGGATACCTAGGTGCATCGGTCCTCCCCGACGTTGCTCAGAAGATAGGCTGTATATGAATAAATTGATTTGTGTAAATCTATAGCTGAGAACCTTGTTTTCAGAAATTAAATTTAATTACTAAATATGTGTTAAAACAGATTAATGTACTCGATTATTATTCACTGACTAGTTTAAATTATTTTACTTGAATTGAAATATCAACATTTACTTCCAAAATTAGAAAGAGTGACTTTCTATTAATACTTCGATGTAATTGTCGCTCCGAATAAACTTTGAGTTTTAGTTATGAAGAGGTCCGATAGGTGTCTCTAGTTTTATCTTAAATGAATCTGTATTTCGCAGCATCATTATTGCAGAAATGATTAAAACTGTCAACAATATAATATACATCAATTAAATAAATATATAAAATGCTTGAGGATTTCATTGTATATTCACTATAAATACGTTCTTGAAAAGAACGTTTACAACATTTTTTGAAAAATTTCAAAATTAAATATATTAAATTGTATTGATAATTTTTGAAAAAGTAAACGTTATGGTGAACTTACTTATCAAGAACTTATTTATAGTAAATATACTACGGAATTATTAAGCTTGTTTTTTTTTTATAATGAGCCTACTCGGTGGCCCAGTTGATGGCGTACTGGGCTTTCACACCGAGGACCCGGGTTCGATTCCCGGCCAGAGCTTGGCATTTTCATAAGCTATAAATCCCATCGTCTGCATTAGCCCAAGTGTGTACAATAGTCGGACGTTAAAAAAAATAAATTTTAAATCAATTTTGGAAAAAAGTTTTCGGTAAATACAGATTCATTAAGGTAAAAACAGAGTCATCTATCGGATATTTTTGTAACTACGTCGGTAAATTTCGCTTAGAAAAAAGTTACGAGTAATTATTAATAGATAAGTTTTATTATCATATTTTTAGAAGTAATTGTTAATATTTTCATTTAAAGTAAAATAAATCAATCTGGTCATATTTAATATGCAAGTAGTTCATACTGCTTTAACAGAAATTTACTATCTAAAATTAATTTATGATAGCAATGTTCTGAAATGAATATTTAGTATTTCATTTTATTCAAATACCAGTAATCCTTGTGAAGGAGGACCTTTGCACTTACGTGTGGCACTTAACGAGTGCTAAATATGAGAATCGTACTTAATACTCATTATGGTTCTGTCCATGACACTGAAAAATCCAATGTTAATCAACACAACGCCTTAGGTTCGACCATGTTCTCTCTTCTTGTCACTTTAATTAGGTCCCCAATTAATTGTTTGTCAATTTTTTGAAACCTGTTTTAAGAGATTTTTTTTCTGAGTGCTGACTTTCTAGAAATAATATTTATGATCAATAAACAAACAATAATTTCAGTTTATTGTTATGTTGAGAGTTATGGTAAGGAATAATAATAATATATGTGCATAAGTTTAGTTTCGACATTGGCAGATACTAAAAATTTTAATAATTAATGGTAACAATAACAACTTTCAAAAATACAAAACTAAAAATAGGTGAGTACAGATTAGTTTTAAGACGCTACGAGACATCCATCTGCTGGACTATTTTGGAACTACAGCGGTACAATTCGTTTATTATTACTTATCATACAAATTGATTACAGGAAGGAGAATTGGTAGTATGTATGACATTGACAAGCCAAGATTCGAGCACTCGACGAGTTAGATGCTACCATGTTGTCTCTTTTTGTGGAATATGTTACATTTATGGAACACTTATTACATTTGACACTTATATGCATCGTTCCTCCCCAAAATTGCTTGCCTACAGCCTGTATATATACAAAAAGTTTTCAGCAATAAAATAATTGAGAATATTGTTTGTAGTTTAGTAACCGTATATATATATATATATATATATATATATATATATATATATATATATATATATAAAAGCAAAGCATGCCTTAAAACTTTCACATGTATCGATAATTTTGATAATATTAAAGTAATTTCGGATCTTTCATAAAACTAATACAAACACAGCTGATGTAGATGAGAAAGTAACTGACAAATTGATAAATACAGATTTAATATGAAATACGATTACAGATCCCCCTATCGGATTATTATGTAACTGCGACACAAATACTTTCTTCGAAGCGTGTTTTACAATACATTATACATTGAAAAATTTCAATTTCCTACATTCACAATTACTTAACCAAAAATTAATTACAATTTGAATATTACTATAATTCATTTCAGGATATAACAAAGGATATAACTGAAATTAAACTGGTGCAATTATTTTAATAAACAAATCACCTTTGGTCTCGTTAGGCATTTTTAAGTAGGGTAATTATTTTCAAGACCACTACATTCATACTGGATTTAAAATGTAATTTATTGAAAAAGTAAAATAATATGTTGATCTCACTTTTGGAGAACTTATTTATAGTGAATATACAATTAAACTTTTTAGCATTTCCAAATATCTAATAATGCTGACTGTTTTAATCAGTTCTGTAACTGAGATGTCTTAAAGTACAAATTCGTACATCGTAAAACATTAACAATTTAGTGCACCAAAACCTAACGTCGAAAATTTACAACAAAAATGTCGTTAATTACACATTTATTTAAAACCGATAGTCTTAGAAGTGTTAAACTCCTCAATTTACGAAAGTTATAAACCAACAACAAAATAATTAGAAACACAATTAAAGTAACAAAAAGGGAGAACATGGTCGCAACTAAGGTGTTGGTTAACTGTTCTGCTTGGGTTTTCAGTGTCATAGACACTACCATAATGAGTATTAACTATGAGTATTCATATTTATCACTCATTACGTGGGACACATAGATGCATCGGTCCTCCCCGACGTTGCTTAGCATGCAGGTTGTATATAAACACAATGATTTCCTTATTTCTATAGTTGAGAACATTGTTTTCAGATATGAAATTTAATTACTAAATATGTGTTAATGCAGATTTATGTACTCGGTTATAATTCACTAAATAGTTTGAATTATTTTACTTGAATTGAAATATTAACATTTACTTCCAAAATTAGAAAGAGTGACTTTCTATTAATACTTCGATGTAATTGTCGCTCCGAAAAAACATTATTGAGTTTTAGTTACGTAGAGGTCCGATAGGTGTCTCTGGTTTTACCTTAAATAAATCTGTATTTCCCAGTATCTTTATTGCAGAAATGATTAAAACAATCAACAATATAATATACAACATTTAAATAAATATATAGAAGGAATTCTTGAGAATTCCATTGTATATTCACTATAAATACGTTCTTGAAAAGAATGTTTACCATATTTTTTGTATTTCAAAATTAAATGATATTAAATCTAAGTAGTTTATTCAAATGTAATTTCATTATGCTTTGAATAACTTCATTTAAATTAAATATCGATAACTATTTCCAAATTATACAACAGTAACTGATTACGTTTACATTCGTATTCCTACCAGTTTTACACCAAATAGTTATTAAAATTCGATTTTCAGAAACATTAAAAAGGCGAATGGAAGTAATGACTTATACACCAAATATGAATTAAATCTCTTAAAAGTTTAGTCTGAAGCGAGGTCCACAAAACAGACAGACTTACAAAACAATCTTTTCATCATACTACAGCGAAAGCATCTTTGTCTCGTGTTCTCATTTAGTTACATGTTTGTCCACAGGTAGCACTAGTGTTTCCTATAAATAAAATTTTCATAAATAAAATGACAGGAAAAACATTATTTTACAAAATTACAACAATTGTAAGACATTATCAATAGTTTTGTTGTATTTAAAACATTTAAATGATACATTAATGGAAATTTGAATAAATAAATTAGGTATATCGTTGATTAAATATTTATATTTTACTTCCAAGAACAATTTCCCCAAATTCATCTCTGAATCATTTTGTTCATGTATACAAGGTAGTAGATATGCAATATCGGGGAGGACCGATGCATCTAGGTGTCTCACGTAATGAGTGCTAAATTAGAATAATCATAATTAATACTCATTACGGTACTGTTAATGACACTGTAACCTCAAAGGGTAGTAACCAACACCTTAGACGTGACATTGACTTTCCTTTTACCTGCTCACTGTGTAAAGTACAAGAATTTGAAAAAACGCAATCACAAAATTTACAATTTTTATTGGATTCTGTTCTTCTATGTCCAAAAAAAGGTTTTGATTTGAATAATTATCTATTTTGAGTATACGATGGTAAAACAGAAATGAATATTTATATTAATGATTGTTTGCCCAAGTCCTTTATTCATATACAATCAGCAATCAGCAGGCAAGTTATGTCGGGGAAGACCGATACATCTAAGTATCCCACGTAATGAGTCATAAAAATGAATACTCATAAATAATACTCATTTTGATATTTTTCATGACACAGAAACTGAATGTTTTCTACCAAACCCTTATTTGCGACCTTATCTTTCTCACTGTAGAATATGTGAATATTTAAAAACATTGCGATGTCGATTGTGTTAACAAAACAACTAACGTGAATTTTATTTGTTTTATTGCTAAATCGTCTCATTCCAAAAAGAGGTTTTGTCTTGATTATCAGTCCACCTTGAACACATCACTGAAGTTAATCTATCTTAAAGAAATTTAATTTGTTACATATAAGAGGAGTCTTAACTAATACCTTTATTTCGCTTTTCGGGAAATTGTTATTTCAAGCACTATTTGGGATGAAACTATTTAAATATGATTTTAAACACCATAAATCCTTTTATATTTATATAATTAAAAGAATACAATATGAAATATAGCATGATATAATGAGTGTGTGTGTGTGGTGTTTGTGTGTGTGAGACCGTGAATATCTAAACTATTACCACAACACCTTACTGCCGACCATTCTCAATTTTAATTGTTTTAATTAGTTTTTAATTAGTCTTTCAATCAGTATTATGTCGATTGTTGGAATCTTTTTTTTAAGATTACCGTTTTTAGACATTTCTGGAAAAAATATTTTTGAGTATTTATGATCAATAAAGGAACATTGTTTTCAGTTTCTTGTTATAATGGGAGTTTTTCATATACTATATTGAATATATTTGTTTCTTTTAATTTAAAATTAAAAGTTTTTTATCAGTAAGTAATAAGATCTGCCTTTTGTTTTGAAGTGCGTGCCCATTGACCATCAGACATCTTCAGTGGTGGATTCTGGATTTTAGGTCTTTTTATTCTTTTAGCTGCCTTCCAGAGAGAGTATTCTGTATCTTCTCCTGCCGTCAACTCAGTTAGAAACTTATTTATAGATTCGTTCTTAATTGATCGAATTAATTTCTTCAGTTCATTACTAAGTTTGTTGGCCCTTGTTTTATCTTCAGGAAATCTGGTTTGTTGCCACTTTCTACGGGCTTTCCTTTTTTTAATGATCAAATCTCTCACTTCCATGGGGTAACTTATTACTCGATTTTTGTTTCCACTGCTTTGAGGAGTACTCTCTTCTGCTGCCTGCTGTATATCAGCAGTCAACTGTTCAACTTCAAAATCAATTTGCTCCCTAGTATCAGTTTGGATCTGCAAGTCCACAAACTGTTCCAGTTTACTTCTAAACATGTCCCATTTCGTCCTTTTATTGGTCAATGCAGGCAAAACCTGCTTCTGATTTATTGTTTCACCTAACATAAGAATCACTGGTGAATGATCAGACGAGAGGTCTTCACTGCTTTCCACGTTAATTTATTCACTGTTGACACCCTTAGCCAATTATTTTATTAGTATTATATTTTATAATTTGATTTTTAATTTTAATTTTGATTTATTTTTGTGTGTAGTAATAACTAAATATTACAATGTCTATCCCAACACTGAAGAAAGAATACCTGGACATGATTCCAGAGTTTAGCGGAGAACCAACCATGCTTAATAGATTCATCACAATATGTGATAAAATGGTCAATAAATTCTTTGTAGCTGATAACTTAGAAGATTTCCAAAATTAATATTTGTTATCGTCCATATTATCAAAATTAAAGGGGCAAGCTCTTGAAATGGTAGTTAATTCTAATACTTATGCTTGGGCAGATGTAAAAATAATTTTGCTGACTAGTTATTTTGATAAGAAGGATTGTTTTACTTTGAATCTTGAAATGGCAGAATTAAAGCAAGAAAACGGGGAAACACCTTTCAAATTTTATGAAAAGATTCAAAAGCTATTAAAGTTACAGATAGCATTTTTTGTAAACAGAGAACCATCCGCTAGGGATGTTCTATGCAAGTATGCACAAAAATTAGCATTACGTGTTCAGTTAAGGGGACTTCAGGAACCGCTAGGGTCCTCATGAGAACCAAAAACCCCACCTCACTTGAAGAAGCACTCAGTATGCTTACAAACGATTTCCAGTTTAAAAACAACAAATTATTCCAAACAAACCGTTCCAACATTCCACCAAAAAACAATACATGCCAATCCGTAAACCAATACCTAATCATCAGTTTCAACAAAACTCTTACAAACAATTGCATCAACCAGCACAACCCAACTTTAACTATGGACACAGACAACCTTACAGTCAGCCACAAAACATTTCGTAACTAATAATACTCCAAAAACAGATCAAAGTTATCAACCCACGCCAATGAGCATTTCGACTAGACAAACGGGAACCGCGATCAGACAAAATAAATTATACCAGATGACCGGCAAGCAGGTTGACCAAGAAAACGATGACCACGCGATGTACGAACTGACGAGGCAAATACCTAATATTTCCTTATCAGACCAGGATGTGACAGACTTTGAAGAAGCCCAATTCGATGACGAAAATTACCAAAATAATAGTAATTTTTATACCGAGGAAACAAACGAAGTTGACAACGCATGCAGTTTAGAACAGAATCATTTTTTTGGACTTACTGTAATGAAGAGCGATTTTCCATAATGAACATCGACACAAATGAATTACCCTATTTCTAAGACCCAAAACCAACCTAAAAATGTTGATAGACACAGGAAGCACCAGGTCATTCAATAACAAACCAATAGCGTTTCGCTTGTTCAAAAATATACTAAAACAGGAGCCGTTTGAAGTTTCTACAGCACATGGTGTTTCAAAAGAAAAATTTAGTTGTAAATTGCCTTTATTGGGGAAGAAAATAACAAAGTTCTATCTATTTAATTTTCATAAAAATTTCGATCTACTACTAAGACTTGACAATATGAAAGAACAAAAATTAATTTAGACTTTGTACATAATCAGCTAATATTTTGCGGAGAAAAGATTCCTGTACATTATTTCAATACGGAAAAGGAAAACAATAAAAAAAAAAATAATAATAATAATAATAATAACAAAGATACACCTCCAAAAAATATCAAATGCCATCTCATTAAAGCTAGATCTAAACAAGTAATAAAAATTAAAATTGGTAATTTAAATAATGGAGAGGGGATACTATCGTACAAAGAAAGTGATGGATTGGAAATACCACAATGTTTAGTGAAAGTTGTAGAAGGGGAAGCACTTTGTCCTATTATAAATATCACAACAGACGATAGACGTTTAATAGTTGAACCTTTAAAAGTTGAACCATTAAGTGATTTCAAAATCTGTAAAACAAACAAGCAAGAAATATATAATGAAAACAACCCTAGTTTTAACTTTTTTGAATCACATAAATAATAAATTGGACCTAAATAAATTAGAACTGACCATATGAACCCAGAAGAAAGAAACGAGATCATGAAATTACTAGAAGAATATTTCGACTTATTTCACACAGAAAATAATAAGCTGACCTTTTGCTAACAAAATTAAACACGTAATTAGAACCACAGATGAGATTCCTGTTTATTCTAGGAATTATCGATATCTGGAAATCTATCGCAAGGAAGTGGACAAACAAATACAGGATATGTTAGAACAAAAAATAATACAACCGTCTCATTCACTTTGGGACTCACCTATTTGGATAGTACCCAAGAAATCAGACGCATCTAATAAGCAGAAATTTAGACTTGTAATTGATTCCAGAGGTTTGAACGCTAAAACAATCGATGGCAAATTCCCTTTACCTAATATAACGGACATTTTAGATAAACTTGGGAGGTCTCAATACTTTAGCACCCTAGACCTCGCATCTGGTTTCCACCAACTGGAGGTGCACCCCGACAGTGTTGATAAAACAGCATTTTCGACGGACACCGGGCACTTTGAATTTTTAAGAATGCCGTTCGGTCTTAAAAATAGCCCACCGACTTTTCAAAGAGCAATGAACAACATTTTACGTGGGATTCAAAATGAATCACGCTTGACCTACCTCGACGATATAATAATATATTCTACTAGTTTACAAGAACACACAAATAGGTTAAGAGTAGTTTTCAACAGATTAAGAGAAGCCAATTTTAAAATTCAACCCGATAAAACAGAATTTTTGAGGAAAGAGGTCGCTTATTTAGGGTATATAGTGACACCAGAAGGAGTTAAACCTAACCCAGACAAAATCAGAGCTATAAAAACTACCCAATTCCGAAAACGCCAAAAGAAATCAAAGGATTTCTTGGACTACTTGGATACTACAGAAAGTTTATTAAGGACTTCATGAAAATAACAAAACCATTCACCCACTGTTTAAAAAAGGAAGTCAAAATTGATATAAATAAACCTGACTATATAAACTGTTTTGAAACTTGCTAAAATATCTTGTGTAATGAACCTTTATTACAATATCCGGACTTTGAAAAGAATTTATTCTGACAACTGACGCAAGCAATTATGCAGTAGGAGCAATTTTATCGCAAATCAAAACGGAGCAGACCTACCAGTAGCATACGCCAGCAGAACCCTTAATAAAAGCGAAACCCAATATCCTGCCATTGAAAAAGAACTTCTTGCAATCATTTTTGGAACTAAATACTTCAGACCTTACCTATACGGCAGGAAATTTAAAATTTATACGGATCATAAACCCCTACAGTGGTTATTTTCTGTTAAAGAATCAAATTCCAGGTTACTTAGGTGGAGATTAAAATTAGAGGAGTACGATTATGAGATTAGGTACAAAAAGGAAAATTAAACTGAAATGCCGACGCCTTGTCGAGGATACAGCTAAATATCACTGAGCATAATGCGAACAATCAGCGTGCTACGGATGAAGAACTACACAAAACAATAGCCGAGTCGACTAGTTTGTACTTTCCTGAATTGGACGGTAATGAATCAATAATTGCAAATTTTGACTCGGAAGAAGAGACACGCCGCAGATCAAGAGGAAATGAACGCAGAAAGCGACCAGACCATCCATTCTAATTACGAAGGGAACACGCAAATAGAAATACCCATCTCAGACGAGCCGGTAAATTTTGGAAAAAACCAAATTTTGCTAAGTCTTGTGAAATATCAACCTAAGGACGTAAAAATACTAAAGCTATTTGGAACCAGTAAAATAAGATTAATAGTTGAAATATCCGAAAATAACTTAAATAATGACATTGTTAAGTTTGTGAATATTTGGTACCCAATGTTAAATATAATATTTATTTTGAAAACGACTTTTATGAAAAATTTGTGACTTGTATAACAAAAAATTTCAAAAAATCCAAACTTTGGTTAGTTAAATGTAACACTAAGTTGTTAGATGTGACTAGAGAAAATGAAATTCAGGAAATAATAGAAAATTATCACGTAAGCAAAATTAATCAACGTTATATACAAGAGACTTATGAACAAATTAAGCGAAAATATATTCATTACCAACTAAGTATGATAAAATATATATATATATATATAAAACTGTTAACACTAACATTTTGTGCTAGTTGTCTGAGCATATTGTTTGCGTCTAACTGATACTACTCTCATTCACTTACTGAAAATACACACAATCACTACTCTACATAGCTTGGCTAACTCGTAAGTGTAAAGCAACGAGGTGCTTTGGAGGTACTGATGGAGTGAATGACACCGGCCTAGTGGTGTATCAGAGCCGTAAGTAAAATTGGCGACCTCCCAGTGTATCTCAGTCTTACTCGTATATTCAGGGCTCTGTTTGGGCAGACCTCATTTCCAAAGCTACTTGTGGGTATTTCCATAAGTAAAAAAATAAAATAGAATGAATGGAATCTCATCGCACAATAAAAAGGTTGGCCAAATGGAGCAGAACCTCCCTAAAAACAGCTTAGGAAAAAATTGAAAGACAAACATATAAGCGTTTCAATAAGGAATTTGGGATTGACCAATTAGAAGTGTGAATCCTCCACCTTGAATCCCCTTTAAATCCTAAACTATAAAGAGACTAGGACTGAAGAAGGTACCGTAACTGAGCAACTCAAGAATACAGAAATAAGGAGCTCAATCGATCTACCAAGTCGCAGTGCAATATTACCTCTACATTCATTTATGTATTCATTCATTCCCTCTAACAGTGTTATGCATGATGGACTGGTATGTATTATAAAGGTTATAATTATATTTAGATTAGTACTAATTTGTATTTTTGGAGCAGTAATTAGCTTTGCAAATATATAACTTAAGTTGTTAATTACAGATTTGTTTTACGACGACAATGCTTCCATCTACCGAAATATTCTGTAACTACCGTTGACCAATAAATTTCATTTCGTGTGTCATGAGTGTAACAGTAATTTTTAAGAGTAACACTGTTGCGAACTTTCTTGACAATTTGTAATGATATACAAAATTAAAATAAAATAATAACCTGGAGTAACTTGCGTAGATGTGAAAGTAACTGAGTAGTGTCGGTAAATACAGATTAGTACTGACATCCAACCAGGCTTCCATCTATCGGAATGTATTGTAACTACAACGAATTGATTAATTTATGAGCGAGAATTATAACAAAATAATGATAAAAATATATCCATGGAGACATTTCGAAGTAAATAGGCGGAGATAAGTTAATATACGACCGATCAGCCGCTAGGCCTAGGACCTGCATAGTTGTTAGGAATAATATTGAAATACTTGTGTTGTCTTCTTTATGTTCCAGGGATTGTACTGCAGTTAGTACAGAGCTACGTGTGGGATGTGGGAGTAGAAGGGTTGTCATGACCTCTGCTTACCTCCCACATGAGGAAATGGACAGCTTCCTCCCTGTCAGTTTGAGAAGAATGATGGAGTACTGCGGTGATGGAGCGGTTGAGCTTCTGGTTGGTCATCGCACATCTGGGGCAGATGTCATCGCACATCACACGGTTTGGGGGAGCAGCAATACAAACATTAGAGGTGAGCTTTTACTTTCCTTTATTGTAGCAAATAATCTTTATATTCTTAATAAAGGTAATTCACCTACCTTCGTAACGAAGGCTAGAAGTGAGGTTTTAGATCTTACCCTGGGTACCAAGGGCGTGCACGCTGCATTGGGAATGTGGCGGGTGTCTAAAGAGCCGTCTATGTCGGATCATAGGCGAATCGTCATGGATCTCGGGGTGATAAACATATCAGTAAACACTTACCGAAATCCTAGGAATACTAGATGGGGGGCCTATGAAGAAAAGCTTAGGGCTGAACTTAGGGATCTCAGGAGGCCGATAAGTAATTCGTATGAATTAGAGTACGCAGCTGGAAGACTAGCGGAGATGGTTGTGGTCTCCTTTCATGAGAATAGTCCCTTTACGAAGAAGGTTGCTGGGGTTCATGTTAAATGGTGGACCCTGGCACTTTCTGAGCAAAGGGGACAGGTTAGAAGGCTGTTCAATGCGGCCAAGCACTACGGTAAGTGGGAGGCTTATAGGCAGGCCCTGAACGAGAATAATAAGGCATTAAAAAGGGCGAGACGGGACTCGTGGAGGAAATTTCTGTGGGGAGGTCAGTCGTATTTCTCAGAGGGCACGACTGGTATATTCCTCTGGGGTGGAAAGCGGCCCGTGTAGTCTTTATTCCTAAGCCGGGGCGAGCATCTTATGCTGACTCTAAGGCTTTTAGACCAATCAGACTGACGGTGGACGTTGTCAGGGGCTGTTCGCAAAGGGGGTTTTGTCCCCTCTCCTTTGGAACCTGGTGGTGGACTCACTCCTGAATCTTCTCTCGTCAGAGGGTTGCTATACCCAAGGATATGCCGACGATTTAGTGGTGCTAATCCGGAGGGAGCATTGTAACACAGTGGTAGATCTCATGAAGAGAGCCTTATCACTGGTGGAAACCTGGTGTAGTCAGGAGAACCTAGGGGTTAACCCCAGGGAAACTACTCTGGTTCGTTTTACTAGAAAGAGGATTACCCCGCATTTAGAAGGACTCAAGCTCTTTGGGGAGACAATTCCAGTTGCAAACGAGGTGAAATATCTAGGCTTGGTGTTGGACACTAAGTTAACCTGGAATGCTCATCTGGGGCGCATCATGGGGAAAGCCAATAAGTCTTTAATGGCAGTTAGAAGAATGGTTGGCAAAACATGGGGACTGAGACCAGGAATGATGAAGTTTATCTATACTGGGATGATTAGACCTATGGTGTGTTATGGTGCTGTGGTGTGGTGGACTAAGTTAACAAATCATTATCATTGAATGTAAGTCACAAAGCAATGATATTCAAGTAATTATTATTGAAGGAATCTTTATTATTTGCAACGTGGATTCACTTATTAAGGATTATTTTCTTAATTCAATCAAATGTTATTGTGTGTTTTCAAACATATCATCATTTGTAAAAGAAATTAATCAGTTACTTGAGTAGGCCTAACATTTCTTTATTTACAAAACATATATTCATCTTCTTATCTATATCTTGATTTTTCTGGTAATAACTTTCCTGTTGTTTCTGCAGCTTTGATTAATAACTTACCTGATATATTACAAACATTTTCATTGGCCATTTTAAAACAAGTTAATAAAACAATTGTAAAATTACCGTATTTCTATTTAAATTACAATTATTAACAAAATAAGACCAACTGTGTATTAGAAAGAAACATTACTGCTACCGGTGGACAAAAAAGTAACTAGAGAGCAAAGAGGAAAATTCGTTCAGTGTAGTTCGATGAAAATATTATTTGTTTCGTATGTCTCTCCGTTTTGTGCACATTGCTTCAGACGAAACTAATTAACAGATCTTATTTAAAATGGACGTGTAAGACATTACAAGTAATCAATCATTTTTTACTTGGATAAAATTGCTTAAAACTTGTCCATCAATATTAAAAATTTAAACGAGTTACTAAATTTAAAAAAAACGATAAAATAAAATTATTTCAGAGCTCTAGTAAAACTGCAGAACCTTTTTTTGTAAATAATAACTTGTATTAAATTTTTTTCGTGTGTAAACGTTTTTTATAATTTCATATTATTCTTGCAACTTTCATAGATCTAATAACCGAAATATTATTTATGTAGATATTAAAGTAATTAAGAAGGCGATATATACAAATTTCTATTGAGTTTCAAAGCATTCCCAAATAACAAAAATGTCAATAAAACTTTTCAAAAATTACCAACTCATAAATTAATTCGACAAAAAGGGAGAACATGGTCACATCTAAGGCGTTGGTTATAGTTGTTGTGTTTTCAGTGTTATGGACACTACCGTAATGAGTATTAATTATGAGTATTCATAAATTCATATTTAGCACTCATTCCGTAGGACACCTAGATGCATCGGTCCTCCCCGACATCGCTTGCCTACTGCTTGAATAAGAACAAAGGATTTGTTGAAGTAATAAATCGAGAACATTGTTTTTCGGAGTGATATATATTTAGTAATTCTGTGTTGCAAGAAAATATTTATTTTAAGTGTAATTATTATTGAAAGTTTAAATTATTTTTGTTTACTTAAAATATCTACAATTACTCCTAAATGTATAAATAGTATGTTTTCTGATAGTATTTTGTTGAAACAACTACAAAATATGAATACACATAATTAATACTCATTACGGTAGTGTCTATGACACTGAACACCCAAGTAGTAAACACATACAATACATTTTATGCGTCCATGTTCTTTCTTTTTCTTATTTAAATGTGATAATTTTTTTATTTTCTTATTTAATGTTGATAATTTTGGAAAAGTTTTATTAATGATCATCAAAAATATAGAACTAAAAAGTCGGTAAATACAGATTTATTTTAAAAGTCGACATGACGTCCTTCTACCGGACTATTCTCTAACTACAGCGTAACAATTAATTTGTGAATGTGATATTGTTTACCTTTTGTCACTTAAATCGTTTTCCTTTCCCGTTTACCTGGCGATAATTAGGCTCGTTATTGATAGATATTTAATGATTAATGATAATGAAACATTAATTATTGATAATTGTTGCGGTTTGTGTGAGCACTACGTTAGACTATCGTAGATATATTTTTTACACTCAAAAAATGTGTAATTTGTCTATAAATATAGAAAAACATACATATCACTGCTTTGGAAATTATTATTTTTTGTTGTAAAAAATAGTCTTTTTTCACTTTCAGAAGTAATTTGCGATAGTATAAACCTTCTAAAATAAATCAAAAATTTGATAATTCAATGATTCAGTTTAGCATAACACAGAATTATTATTTATATTTGATTCCTAAAAACAATGTTCTTATTCAATTATATGCTGAAATCGTTTTAGTATGTACAAGAGGAAGGCTTGCAATGTCGGGGAGATCCTATGAATGTAGGTGTCCCACGTAATGAGTGCTAAATTAAATTACATTCTTGACTGTAAGAAATGAGTGACTAACACTAAGTATGAATACTCATAGTTAATGCTCATTATGTTAATGTTCATGGCAATAACAAACACAAGATTTTCGCAAAACCTGACACCATAAATGCGACCAAATTCTCTCCTTTTGTCACATTGTTTTTTTTCAAAATAATTGTTTGTCTGTTTGTTGGAGCATTTTTTCAATATTTTTTTTATTTTTGAGCGCAGTCTTTAATAATTTTAGCGGCTTTAAATACTGAAGAAAACAAAATCGATTAGTATTTATATTAAAAAAAACAATAATTTCAGTTCCTTGTTATATTGCGAGGTATTTCAAAGAATAAATTGACTATGTATGCATAATTGTAGTTAAAACAAATGCAGATATTATAACACACTCTCGAGTACAAGAACTGTACAACCGATTTTGATGAAACAAAATCTTTTGTTTTGTTCTTATACATTTGAACGAAATTCAAGCATAAAACGTTAAAATAATTTTAAAAATACTGATTTTTTAATCGACGTCTAAACCCTCTCAATACGTGCAGCTAGTCTGCACCCCCCCTGCGGGGGAAATAAGATCAGGCTATACTGAGCACTCATGCACTGGTAATAAATACTAAAGTAAAATTCTTTTGCAATAAAACATAAACGCGAACGACACTCCGCAACAACGCAGCGCAACAAAATGACGGCCACAGCAACATCACAGCGTCTAATCAGTTGTCGGTCTCTTGCAGTCGCATCAGAGAACTGTTACGCCATTTTGTTGCAGGACGGAAACGGAAATCGGTCTATTTAGTCAAACAACTTCTTAAAATAAAAACCAGAGAACCTCCACAAATTTTTGTAACTAATAAACTTAGAGCAAACATTTCTTTATAATGCATAACAAGAAGCTATATTTCAAAATACCTTTGCTCAGACACAAGCAGAAATATTTCAAAATGCCGACAGTCAAATCTTGTAAAATAGCAAATAAATTAAGAAAAAGGGCCGACAGTGTCGCATTTAAAGTGTTGATCACAGAGTTTGGGTTATCGGTGTTAAAACCACTACCATAGCGAATATTCATTATGATTCCACATATATATATCTCATTACGTTTAACACTTAGATACATCAGTCCTCCCCGACATTGTTTATTTGCTGACTGTATATGAACAAAACCACTTCGGCAAATGATGACACCAGAATATAGTTTTTAGAAGTTATATAAAAGAATTTAAACTACTTTAGTCCAAGGTTAACTGATCCAATTTCAATTACTCTACCTTTTGAAATTTGTCAATTTAAATATAACTATCAACAATGAAGAATAAATGTTGTAAATTTACGAAAATAGTTATTTTTCTGTTATTTCATCAACGAATCAGTCTATCACAAATTATTTTTTCCGTCGTAGTTGCAGAATAGTCCGGTAGATGGATACCAAGTCGTGTTTTAAAACAAATCTGTATTTACCGATTTTTTTTTAATTTTTAGTTCTGCATTTTACTTTATTAATACACAAATTATAAAGGACAGCTACATCTAGGTGTCTCACGTAATGAGTGCTAGATATGAATTTTCATAATCAATACAGAAATAATACTTTGAATCTTCAAAGTAACGAAAAGGAGAACATGGTCGCATCTAAAGTGTTGGCTCTTTCTCAACGTTATGTTTTCCGTATCATGGACACTACCATAATGAGTATTAATTATGAGTCCTCATATTTATCACTCATTACGTGGGACACCTAGATGCATCGGTCCTCCCCTGTATTGCTTGCCTATTGCATATATATAAACAAAGTATTATTTCTAAAATATTATTCGAGAACATTGTTTTTAGGAGTAATTTATTAATAATAATTCAGTATTATACTAAAGTTCACTATTGGAATTGGAATTATTGAATAGTTTTAATAATTTCAGTTTACTTAAATTACCTCGAAATGTTTCAATGGTATTTTTTCGGTCACTGGCTTTGCTGTAACTCTCTCTCAGAAATTAAATTCGTTATAGTTAAAAATATTCCGATAGATGGCACCCTGGTTGGTTCTCAGTACTAATCTGTACTTACCGACACAACTCAGTTACTTTCACGTCTACGTAAGCTTGTCCAGGGCATTATTTCACTACAATTTTTTTACTTTACAAATTGTCAAGAAAGTTCAAAATAACGTTATGTTTCAAATTACCATTCACAAGGACTTACAAAAATATAAACCTCTTAGATGTGTTCATTACCTGAAACGCAGCTTTCAACAAATTAATCAGTCACTTATAATTATTTACTTAAACCTATAACATAATAACATAGCCTAGAACTTAATGATGTGTAAATATATGTAAATGTATAAAAAAGTGAATTTTATTTTAATAAAGTAGTCTACAGATATGACAATCAAAATGAATGTTAATGTTCAACCGTAGTTACGGATTCTTTCGTTAGATGGAAGCTCTGTCGTCGTAAAACAAAACTGTAATTACCTACAAAGCTCCTACAAAATCAAATTAGTATTAATCTAATTATTATAATAAAAGCCTTTAATAATATATACCAGCCTTAATAAAGAACATTAAATGAGTGTACAGTGAATTTTTGTGAAAAATGTATTGCACTATGTACAACTAAAACTAAAGCATTACTTCTTAATAATATCTTTTTTTATTTTCTAACGATTATCTTATAATTCATTTTGTACAATGAAGAAAAAAGGTCACATCGAAGGTGTTGGCTTCAGTTTGTATATACGTTAAGTTTATCAGCGTCATGGACACTACTATAATGAGAATTAAATTGTTTCCTGATAATTACCTCTAATTACGTAGGACACCCTGATGTAATGTTTCTCCACAACCCTTTATATGAACAAGTCGGTTTTTATATAAATAAAAGTTTCCAAATAATTAAGCAAATTAAAGTGTTAAAAGGTTAAGAAGGTCGCATCCAAGGTGTTGAGTCGTTTTATGTTTTGTTTTTCAGTGTCATGGACACTACCGTAATGAGTATTTATATTTAGTACTCATTACGTGGGACACCTAGATGCACCGGTCCTTCCCGATACTGTGTGCCTTCTACCTATATACAAACAGAAGTTTTCAGAAAATAATTAGGTGAAAACATTGTCTTTAGGAGGGAAATATAAATAGTATTCGTGTATCATATATCATTTTTAACTGGAATTGACGTTACTGAATATATTGTATTATTTCACTTTACTTAATTTATCGATACTTAATTCTAAATCCCCGCATGTGGGTGCAGACTAGCTACACCTATTGAGAGGATGTAGACGTCCCTCGCGGTAACCGAGTCTAATACACACGTACACTTACAACACTACACTTACGACTTTAACACATTACACTCACACTTACATATATGGAGTCGATAATAGCCTCAATGTGGTTTCGCCTTAAAATAACAAACAAACAAAAATTCTAAATGTTTTAAATCCAACTTTATCTGCCAATATTTTGTTCTAAAATTAATATGTTCGTTGTAGTTGCAAAATATTCCGATAGGTAGAGCATTGGTTGGTTCTTAATACGAATCTGTGTTTACTGACATTTTAGTTACTTTGACATCTTTACAAGTTTGTTCAGAATAATTATTATTTTATTTAAATTTTAAAATAAATAAAAAAACAATAACATTAGAGTAGATTTTTCAGATAAATTACGGCATTAAAAAGTCCACTAAAAAAGATACCTCACAGACGAGATGTTCACTATCTGAAACGTAGCTAAGAATAAATTAATCAGTCAAATAAATTGTCAAAAAAGGGATGACAAGGTCGCATCTAATGTGTTGGTTTCTAGTGTGATATTAGGTATTTATTTCAAACACCTAAAGGTTTCAATGTTAAAAACACTACCATAATGAGTATTAATTATGTATGACTCCTCATATTTGGCACTCATTACGAGGGAAACCTAGGTGCATCGGTCCTCCCTGCCATTATTTACCTACTGCCTGTATATGAACAAAACGATAAGTTCAAATCATAAATCGAGAACATTGTTTTTAGAAGTGAATTATAGTTATTAATTCTGGATTATAAAGAATTTAATTATTGTAGCTGTAATTAACAGAGTTTTAATTTACTTAAAATATCGATATTTTTCTAATTTGTTCAAAGGTATTTTTTACTGTAAGTATTTTATTGTAACATTCGCTCAAAAATTATTCTATTCATTACAGTTAGAAAATATTCCGTTAGCTGGAACCCTGGTTATGAACAAATTATCGTTCACAAGGATGTACAGAAATATAAACCTCTTAGATGTGTTCATTAACTGAAACGAAGCTTCCAACGAATTAATCAGTCACTTAATTAACATTATTTACTTTAAAACATAAGCTAATAAAATAGCCTAGTCGAAAACAATTAACTATGTGTAAATGTAAATGTATGAAAAGTGAATTTTCAGTTATTATAAAAGTATAGCTATGACACTCGAAATTAAACATATTGGTCAACTGTAGTTACGGAATATTTCGGTAGATGGAAGCATTATCGTCATAATACAAATCTGTTTTATGACAACATACTTAAGTAGACAACCCACTTTAAGTTGTCTATTTGCAAAGCTAATTACTGCTACAACAAATTTAAATTAATACTAATTTAAATATAATTACAGCCTTTATAATACATACCAGTCTATCATGCACAAAACTGTTAGGCGGTTTGAATTAATTAATTAATTTGTAGGGTTAATATCGCCCTGCGACCTTTGAAAATCGATTGTGCCTTTATGAAAACTGTACGTCTACCTGGTTATGGATTCATGATCATTTGCAAAAAAAAAAAAAAAAAAATTGAACTTTTACGCAGTAATGTACGGTTTTTTAAAAAAAAGTTTATTTAAACAATTTTAAAAAATGTTAAAAACAAAAAAAAATTAATTTAAAAAAATGTTTATTGAAAAAAATTACAAACTTTATGAGTGAAAAGAAAATATATTTTCGATAGTGTAACATTGTTTATATAAAAGTATATAATTATCATTAATAACCGTTTTATTATCAAAAATTATTTAATATCTTCATTAGTACCATTATTAGTAATAGTTAGAACATAAATATAGTTATTAATTATAGTTAATTAATTGCTTTAATTAATTTTAAAAATACCACTTTTACAACTAGTTGCTTATACATTCGGTTTGGGTTATCAGTTTTATTATTGATGTCATATTTAATACACGTCAAATTGGGGGGAGTATGGAGAACTATAAGTTTTGTTCGTGTGTTTATTGATTATTTTTGAAAAAAATTTAACATTAAACATTAAAAAAATATAACGAAAATAAATGAAAAATTATACGCCTGTTAAACTTGGAACAAATCTTTCTTCATAATGCTATAAAAAAAACATTTTATAAATGTCTTCATACAAACAACGAAAATTATTTATTAAAGTATAGACAGACAAATCGCGATAAAATATAACTTTTGTCCCTTTAAAATTCACAAAAAGGGATGACAAGGTCGCATCTAAGGTGTTGATTTAAAATTATAATTAAGGTGTTTTTATTTGAAACACATACATTAAGTGGGACACCTAGATCCATCGGTCCTCCCCGGCATTGATTGCGTACAGCTTGTATATGTATGAAACTATTACGAAAACTTAATAAACGAGAACATTATTTGTAAAAGTAATACAAAAGGATCTGCACTGTTTTAGACCCAAGATAACTTATCAAATTTCAAATATTGTATAGTTTGAAAAATTTTTATTTCAAAATAAATATTAGGAAATTGGTATAAATGTCGTTAATTAAAACATTATTGGTTTTCCTCTCTTTCTATGTGTGAGTTGCTCATAAACTAATCGTACCGCCGTAGTTACAGAATAATCCGGCAGATGGATGTCTCGTAGCGTCTTAAAACAAATCTGTATTCAACGACTCTTAGTTCCGTATTTTTGACGCTTATCATTGTTCTACTAACTGTTAAAATTTTTAGTTTCTGCCACAGAGTTACATATAGATGGAACTGTGGTACATTTAAATACAAATCTGTAATTACTGACATCTCATTCAAACACTAACATTAATTTGTTTCCAGTGTACAAGTTTTGTCATAATTAAAAAAATGTACTTCACATTTTTTTAAAAAAGGGCTCACAAATGAAAAAAATGTATATAGAATGTCCAAATTATTAAAACAAATTAAAGTGACAAAAGGAGAACATGGTCGCATCTAAGGTGTTGTTAAGGTGATATACGTTGGGTTTTCAATGCCATGGATATTCTTATTTCTTTGAAAATAATAAGGATAACTAAGCCGCCTCGATGGCCTTGTTGATTGCGTACTGGGCTTTCACCCTGAGAATCAGGGTTCGATTCCCAGCCAGGGCTTGGCATTTTCATACACTATAAATCATTCCATCATCTGCATTAGCCCAAGTGTGCATAATAGTCGGACGTTAAACACAAATAAAATAAAATAATAAGAATAATTGAAAATCAATAAATACAGATTTGTTTTGCAACACGACTAGATTACCACCAAGCGGAATTATCTGTAACTACGTTGGAATGATTAGTTGTGATAGTAACTGAAATAAAATGTCAAGAAAAGAAAACTATTTTACAAAATTACAAGATTTATACGTCATTACCGATAGTTTTGTTTGACTTCAAACTTTTAAAACGATACAGTAATTGAAATCCGAATAATTAAATTAGGTGTAAAAAAGATTAAATATTTATATTTTACTTCCAAAAAACATGTTCTCAAATGAAATGTTTATCGAAATATGTTGTACATATATACAAGGTAGTAGATAAGCTATAACGGGGAGGACCGATGCATCTAGGTGTCCCACATAATGAGTGATAAATATGAATACTCATAGTTAATACTCATTATGGTAGTGTCCATGACACTGAAACCCCAAGCAGAGACGTTAACCAACACCTTAGTTGCGACCATGTTCTCCCTTTTTGTTACTTTAATTGTTTTTCTAATTATTTTGTTGTTGGTTTAAAACTTTCGTAAATTGAGGAGTTTAACATTTCTTAGACTATCGGTTTTAAATACTTCTGGAAAAAAAATGTTGAGTATTTATGATCAATAAAGAAATATTGTTAACAATTCTTATTAAAATGTGACTTTTTTATGTAATATATTGAAATATTTTTATTTAGCTCAAAAATAAAGGATTGCAACAATTATAAGTCATTATCAATAGTTTTGTTGTAATTAAAACTTTTACATGATATAGTAATTGAAATTCGAGTAACTAAGTTAGGTATAAAGTAGGTAAAAAAAAATATATTTTACTTCCAAGAACAATGTTCCCAAATTCTTAGTAAAATTATTTTGTTCATGTATAGAAGGTAGTTTATGTACAATTTGGGGGTGGACCGATGCATCTAGGTGTTCCATGTAATGAATGCTAACTATGAATAATCATAATTAATACTTCATTATGGTGGTGATCATAATACTGAAACCCCAAAGGCTAGCAACCAACACCTTAGATGTGACCTTGTCTTCCCTTTTGCCTGCTCATTGTACAATCTGCTATTATTTAAAATAATGCGTTCTTCACAAAACATCAAAGACATAATTTATTATTTTTATTGGTTCTCTCCTGCTATGTAAAAAAAGGATTTGATTTTAATGAATTTCAATTTATAAAATATAAGAGAAATAATAATAAACACTTTTTTTAACTTTTCAGAAAATTGTTTTTCAAGCCCCTTTTGGGAAAATTCCATTAAATACAACTTTATACACAATAAATCATTCCAACATAATACATTTGCCTTTAATACATTGTAGTATACACTGTAATATAAATAGATAAGAAGCTTGAAAAATACGAAACTAAAAGTCGTTAAATACAGATTTGTTTTAAAACATGACGAGACATCCATCTACCGGACTATTCTGAAACTAAGGCGAACCGGGTAGTTTTGTGATACACAGTGCAGTAACAAAAAACAGAAAAATCATTAATTTTTAAATTTACAACATTTATAATTGATTGGTATTAAATATATTGAAGTTAAGATATTTCAAACAATACTTAATTAAAATTCAAATAGTTACCTTTGGTCTTGGGCATGTTACATTCATTTATTTTACTTCTAAAAACAATGTTCTCTTTTCATTTTTTTCCCTGTGCTATTCTGTTCATTTACAAGGCTGTACGCAGGCAACTTCGGGGAGAACCGATGCATCTAAGTGTCCCACGTAATGAGTGATAAATATGAGGAGCCATAATTAATATTCATTATGGTAGTGTCCATGACACTGAAAACAATAAAATAACAAGTTAATAAATAAAAACACGTTAACTATAAGATGAAACCAACACCTTAGATGTGAATTTGTCATCTCTTTTTGACAATTTTAAAGGGACAAAAGTTACTTCTTATCGCTATTTTTCTTTCGGTATTTTGATAATAATTCTCCTTGTTTATATATAGACATTTATAAAATTTTTTTTAGCATTTTGAAGAATGATTTGTTCCAACTTTAACAGGCGTATAATTTTTCATGTATTTCGTTATATTTTTTTAATGTTTTCGTTAAATTCCTTTCAAATATAATCAATAAACACAAGAACAAAACGTATAGTTCCCCCCATGTGACATGTGTTAAATATGACATCAATAATAAAACTGATAACCCAAACTGAATGTATAATCAACTAATTGTAAAAGTGGTATTTTTTAAATTAATTAATTGTAATTAGTAACAATATTTATGTTCTAACTATTACAAATAATGGTAACAATGAAGATATTAAATGATGAATGATAATAAAACGGTTATTAATAATAATTATATACTTTTATATAAACAATATGTTACACTATAAAAAATAAATTTTCTTTTCATTCAACAAGTTTTTTTTAATTTTTCCAAGATACATTTAAAAAAACCATACATTACTGCGTAAAAGTTAAATTTTTTTTCTTTCTTTTTTTTGCAAAATGATCGTTAATCCATAACCAGGTAGACGTACATTTTTCTTAAGGAATTTTCCTAAAAGCACAATCGATTTACAAAGGTCACAGTGCGATATTAACCCTACAAGTTAATTCATTCATTCAAACCGTCTAACAGTTTTGTGTGTGATAGACTGGTATGTATTATAAAGGCTTTAATTATATTTAGATTGGTATTAATTTCAATTTGTTGTAGCAGTAATTAGCTTTGCAAATAGCCAACTTAAAGTAGGTAAATACAAATTGGTTTTACGACGATAATGCTTCCATCTACAGAAATATTCCGTAACTACATTTGACACAAAAATAAGTTTAATTTCTAGCTATACTTTTATAACAACTGAAAATTCAATTTTTTATACAATTACGCAGTAATGTACGGTTTAAAAAAAAAATTATTTAAACAATTTTAAAAAATGTTAAAACCAAAAAAAATTTAATTTAAAAAAACATTTATTGAAAAAATTACAACCTTTATGAATGAAAAGAAAATATATTTTCGATAGTGTAACATATTGTTTATATAAAAGTATATAATTATCATTAATAACCGTTTAATTATAATTCATCATTTAATATCTTCATTAGTACCATTATTAGTAACAGTTAGAACATAAATATTGTTACTAATTATAGTTAATTAATTGTTAATAGTTAATGAGCATGAAATGTTATAACAGAAGGGAATACTTAATTTAATTAAATTTAACGTGTTATATATATATATATATATATATATATATATATATATATATATATATATAATAAACTTTCTCTCTCTCTCTCTCTCTCTCTCTCTTTCTTTTCTTTCTCTCTCTTATCTATATATAATTCACAATACATTTAAAATAAGCGTTTTAAAATGAAATAAAATATTTAGTGAACTTTATAAAAAAAGCTATTGACAATAATTATACAATTAATTATTTTAGCATTCTTAATGATCAAATATCGTTGAGTGTTTTAGTCAATTCTATTGGTTAAAATGCTTATTTTAAATGTATTGTCTCTCTCTCTATCTCTCTCTTCTATATATATATATAAGAAAAATTATAATAAACTTTCTCTCTCTCTCTCTCTCTCTCTCTTATCTATATGTAATTCACAATACATTTAAAATAAGCGTTTTAAAATGAAATAAAATATTTAGTTAACTTTATAAAAAAAGCTATTGACAATAATTATACAATTAATTATTTTAGCATTCTTAATGATCAAATATCGTTGAGTGTTTTAATCAATTTGTAACAGAAATGTCAGAAAGTACAAATTGGTATTGATATAGAACTAAATTTATCAAGCGGAATTTTTTTGTAACTAGTTTCGGAGCTAGAGTTAAACTGTTTTACATTTTTAGAATTAATTGCCGATAAATTTAATTTACTAAATAATTCGAACTATTCAATGATTTTAATTTCAATAATGAACTATTACACTGAACTAGTATTTATATTTCACGCCTAAACACAATGTTTTCATTTTAATTATTTTCTGAAATGGTTTTGTGTATATACAGGCCATTATCGGGGTACCGATACATCTAGCTGTACCAAGTAATGATTGCTAAATATAAGGAATCAGGTAACATTATTTATGTATAGAATTTGTTATTTTATTAAATGAATTAGCTTCGGACAATCTGTATACACATTTTCTATACCACAACTTGTAAATTTTTGGAGAAGTAAAAATTACGTTAAACTTTCTCATTAAGGTCTTATTTATAGTAAATATACTACGAGAGGAAATCATTATTTTTAATTACCTACCTTTATACTAGACTAATAATGTTTATATTGAAGTTGAAACCTTTCAAACAGTTTAGTAATTGAAATTTCATTAGCTACCTTGAGCTTAAAGTAGTTTTTTACATTAAAGCAGAATCTTTACATTACATTACAAAAATACAAAAGGAAGACAAGTTAGCAACTAGTTTTGCTGGGGTATTGCACAGCTAGAGTTGTCAGTGTTAAGAAGACTTTCATATTAAGTCTCTAATCATGAATCATCACGTTTATATTTATTTTAGGAAACATATTTTCATTGTTTTTCCACATATTGCTTACCTGCTGTCTGTATAAAAAAAATGTGGCACTTAAAAATTTGAGAACTATAATTGAAAAATGTAATTTTTAAAAGTTTTATATAATATCAATAATAAATCAGCATTAGACCAAGTAATTTTCATGGAAATGTTTCGTTACAAATCTCAATGCAACAAATAACAGATTCTCCGTAGTTAAAAAATAGTTCGATAAATGGAATAGTGGTTATATTTAAAAATAAATCTGTAATTCCCAACGTCTATTCTTGTTTTAACATTAAGCTGTATCTCGCAAATTATGTTTGTCATAATACTGCTAAAAATATGCAGAATTTGTAATTAATTAAGCCGATATATTTTTACATAAACTTATCAAAAATACGAACATATATATTGAAGATAAAAAAGGAGAGAACATGGTCGCATCTAAGGTGTTGTTTTAAAGTTCTTGATTTTTCTGTGTCATGGACACTACCATAATGAGTAATAATTATGACTCTTCATATTTAGCACTCATTACGTGAGACACCTAGATGCATCGGTCCTCTTCCCGATATTGCTTGCCTTGAGCTTGTATATGTGCAAAACTATTACGAAAAGTAATGAAATGGGAACATTATTTTTCAAGTGAAATAAAAAAAAATTAAACTGCTTTAATTTCAAGGTAACTAATGAAATGTTAATTACTGTATTCTTTGTAAAGTTTCAACTTCCATATAAATGTTATTAATCTGGTATAAATGTTGGTAATTACAAATATTGTTTTCCTCTCAACACATTGCTGTAGCTGTCAATCAGAGACTAATCGTACCTCAATAGTTCCAAATAATCCAGCAGATGGATATCTCGTAGCGTCCTAAATCAAATCTGTACTCAAATACTTTTAGTTCTGTATTTTTGAAGCTTGTCATTGTTATCATTAATTCTTAAAATTTTTAGCATATGCCACTGTTGATACTAAACATAAGAGCATATATATATATATATATATATATATATATATATATATATATATATATATATATATATGATGATATCCAACAAAATGATTTATAGAAATATTTATTTGAAAATATTGCTTTAAAAATGAAAGTTAGTTAGTAAATTTGTGTTAAACCAGAATTAAAATACTCGAATACTAAATATGAATAGTTTGAATTATTTTACTTGAATAAAAATATTAATAATTACTTCTACAAAAGCGAAAATTCGACCTACCTCAAAATATTAGATTATAACACGCTGTAAAACGATACTTGCCATTATAGTTACATAAATATCCGATAGATGACTCTGTTTTTATCTTAATATGAATCTGTGCTTGCGTACATCTCTTTTCTGAATTGAATAAAACAGACTGTGATCTAAGATTTGATATAATAATTCTGTAATATCTTTACTATAAATAAGTTCTTAATGAGTAATTTCAGTTAATTAATTACAAAAAATCCGCCAGACAGAATTGTGGGTATATTTAATCACAGATATGTAATTACCAACATCTCATATCGTCATTAAGATAAAACTGAGTTCCGTAAAAAATTCTATACATTTTTAAAAAAAGGGTTCACAAATATAAAAATTTTTAATAGAACTTTTACCAAATTACCAGCACACAAATTAAATTGACAAAAAAGAGAATATGGTAGCATTAAAGGTGTTGAGTGTTCACATATTTGGTTGTCAGTGTCATGGATACTACCAGAATGAGTAATAATTATGAATAATGAATTGCTATTTAGCACTCATTACTGGGACACCTAGGTGCCTCCCCGACATTGCTTGTTTACTGCCTGTGCATCAACAAAACAATTTTAGCAAATAATTAATTGAGAACATTGGTTTTATCAGCAAAATATAAATAGGAATTCAGTGTTATATAAAAGTTCATTTTTGGAATAGTAATTATTGGAGAGTTTGAATTATTTCATTTTACTCAAAATATTGATAATGACTTCTAAATGTTTAACAATGTATTTTTTTCTGTATAGTTTTTGTTGTAACTCTCACCATTGAATAGAAATACAGATACCATTTTAAATAACTAACTTAATATCAGATGCTGAAGTTCAAGTAGTTTAAATATTTGCCGCTACAAACGCAGCAAGCTGCAAGAAAAGAAGAGCAAGACGTTAGAGTAAATAAATAGTTCTTACATATATTTATAAGCAGCATATAGTCTGCAGGTTATCAATCTGGGATAGTATGTAAAAAGTATTCCAGGCTCCCCATTAATGACTGAGAACTTGAAACTTTTTCAAGAAAGCAGGCATTCATATTCATACCGATAGTCAGGCAGCAATAAAAGCATTTGTAGTCTGCAGCTAGTCTGGGAGTGTCGGAAGAACCTCGATGCTCTGTCCCTTGGTAAACTGGGTAACTCTTCATTGGGTTTCGGTGCATAGGGGATTTGAGGGTAATGAGAAGGCAGACTGACTGGCTGGACTTGGATCTGCATCTGAATTCATCAGACCTGAGCCCTTCGTGGGAATTCTAATAATAAACGTCTTCTAGGCAAAATTCCTTTTGTAGGAGTCAAATGGGCAGCAGATGTTCAGGGCAGAGCACAACTCAGGAGGTTCATTGGGCTCACAGGGCACTGTGGTCTGAAGGTGCACATGAACAGAATAGGTATGTACTATGAAGAAACCGTGTGTAGGTTGTGCAGGAAGGAAGAGGAAACTGCAGGTCACATATTTCATGATTATGAGGCTCTTGCAAGTAGTTTTTTTTTCAAAGACTCTAGGGATCTTCAGCAGTCAGTGGGTTGCTGGAACTTAACTTGCACCATTGGAATTGAAGGGCACCAATCTACTGAAATAGGTATTTTTAAGAGGTTTAGTTGCACAATAGGTCAATTGATCCAAATGCCTGGGGTTGTACTGTCCCTTTCTGTAATCTCTAATCAAGATGCCACCAGCAGCGTGCGGTTACATATCTTTCATAAGGGTTATCATTATAGTACATTTATATTAATTGTTCTCACTTGTAAATTAATCTATTCGTTACAGAATAATCCTATAGGTAGAACACTGGTTGTGTTTAAATACGAATCTCTGTTCACTGACATCCACACAAGCAAAACCATGATATTATTTTATTTAATTTTTAAAAAATGTCAAAGGAAATTACCACACTGCAGTAAATTGTTTGGGCAATAACGGTTTACTAGAATCAAATAAAAATGACCCTCCACACATGTTCATTATCTGAAAAGTAGCTTTAAACAAATTAATTATTTATCAACAATTATTTAATAAAACCATAGTCATAATAAGATAGCCTAGACGACAAGAGTTCCCGATGTGTGAACAAATCACACTTAAATAAAGTTTACCCATTTCCTTTTTGTACATAAGTAAAATCAGACTAAAGTGAATTCAGTATATACATTTTCAAATATTTTTTAAACACATTCTTCTCAATTTTGAAAACCATTATTAATATTATTTAATCATTGAACAAAGTCGGAAAGTTAAAAACACACACTGTTTTGTCCTTGGGCTTACAAATGTTGCTGATAATTTAAAATTTTACCTATTAGTGAAGTATGGAAAGTTTCAAATTTCAAATTGTATCACATTTCTCAGAAGTATGCAACAATTTAAAACGAATTTAGCTAAGCTAATTTTGGTCCAATATTATAATGATATTCATTGCCACATGAATGGACATTAGTTATTTAATCAACTGTTTTTTTTTTTTTTTTTTTTTTTTTTTTTGTGTTGTATTTCTGCTGTAACAATTTAATTGCTTAAAGTTACTCTATAATCTGTGTAATATTCGAAATATTAGGAAACTGTAATCATATTTCATAACAAAGTTATATTTATCGATTTCTGAGTTATTTTTACATCTACATCAGCTGTGTTCATATTAGTTATATGAAGATCCGAAAATACCTAACTATTATAAAAACCGTTCATTTGCTATTTGTCGACCTATGAATATGAGCGTTAATGATGAAAACATTAAATGATAATGAAACGACAATTAATGATACTTTTTTGCGTTTATTTAAGCACTAAGTGAGACTACCGGAACCATTTATCCTTTTTATTCATTTAGGTTGTAATTTGTCTATAAACACTTATAAAATAAATAAATAAAACGCCCTTCACAGAGAAAATATTATTGTTTTTTGTTGTATAATGAGCATTTATCTTAATGAGGTAGACGATTTTTTTAAGAATTAAACTTTGTAGGGAAAGATTCTTTTAAGTAAAGTTAAACATTAACAAAATAGTCAAAAGGCGAGGAGAATCAGTTAACACATCATAAATGTTATGATATTTTAACAAATATATGTTATTATAAATAATATGTAGAAAGAATATCACTTATTGCATAGTTCTACTACCGTAGTAAAAATTCATATGTATTCTTTAGTGTAAATTTGATTCTAGTTGAAACTTTAAATTTGAAACACTAAAATATATTTAATTAATTTGAAAAATATACAGAACCAAAACTCTTTAAATGCAGTTTTGTTTAAAAACTACCGGACTATTCTGTAACTACAAGGAAATAATTACAGAACTGATTATAATGTTCTGCACAAATGTCAAAGTAATTGGATGTCAGTAAACTAAGATTCGTATTCAGAACCAATTGGTGTTCTATCTACCGGAATATTTTGTAACTACAATGATGAGATTAATTTCTAAGCGAGACAAAAAAATTAAGAAAAAGTACGACTTAAGATATACAGAAGTAAATATTGTTAGCAATTTAGGGGGGACAGATGCATCTAGGTGTCACACGTAATGAGTGCTAAATATGAATAATCATAATTAATACTCATTATGGTAGTGTTCATGGCACTGAAAACCCATAGCAGTGAACAGAATCTACACCGTAGATGACCATGTTCTCTCCTTTTGTCGCATTAAAGTTACATGTTTGTGATGTGGAAGCATTTTATTAAATATTCTTGTCATTTGTGAACGATTTTTAATATTTATTATGACAAAACTAGTACACGGAACACAGCATTATGTTAATATCAGACTGAGTCAGGCTATACAGATTTATGTTTTAAACATAACTACATTTCATCTATTGGATTATTTTGGTACTACAACGAATACTTGTTGGAAAGAAATGTTGCCATACAAATTAGTTTTGTGATACTGATTAACTAATAATATTTAACTTCTAAAAATAATTATCTCAATTTATTATTTGCTCAAATTGTTTTGTTTAAATACAGACAACATGTTAGCCATATTTAATTTAATATTTATTGTACTTAAATTAAATATTGATAACTACTTCCGCATTGTAAAATGTTTCGTTGTACAGCTTGCTTTGAGACAAATAATATTGTCATAGTTACACAATAATCCGCTAGGAGAAACTTTTGTCATTAATGGATACAAATAAATCTATACTTTACGACTCTACAGTGGCTTTCACGTCTACATCAATAAATGTACATTGCATATTAGTTTTATAAATGTAATATTTTTAAAATTATTTAAAAACGTTCACACATGAGAATGTCTAAAGGTAAGTTACGGTTAACAAATAATTTCTGCAAAAATAACTCCACAACTAGTTCCTTATTTAGTTTTTTCCGTAACGTCTGATGCATCAATTTCGAGTAATAAATGTTTCAGTTTTTTTTGTGTGTGTGCACTAAAATAGATTTTTTCTTTTTTAATTTAGCGGACTGTAAGTTATGTTATATTCTTGGACTAAATCTGAGCAATGTTATCAAAATTGAAATGACTGATTAAGTATAACACCTTAATAGTGACAGTTACTACTAAATTAAGTGCAATAAATTGCTAAAGGAAATGGTGTCACTACCACGAGGGTTTACCACCATCCCCACTTAACAGAAGAAGATCAAAGAAGAAGACAGACATCTACTATCCAACACCACCACTACCCCCACGAATCCAACACCTTAATAGTGACAGTTACTACTAAATTAAGTGCAATAAATTGCTAAAGGAAATGGTGTCACTACCACGAGGGTTTACCACCATCCCCACTTAACAGAAGAAGATCAAAGAAGAAGACAGACATCTACTATCCAACACCACCACTACCCCCACGAATCCAACACCTTAATAGTGACAGTTACTACTAAATTAAGTGCAATAAATTGCTAAAGGAAATGGTGTCACTACCACGAGGGTTTACCACCATCCCCACTTAACAGAAGAAGATCAAAGAAGAAGACAGACATCTACTATCCAACACCACCACTACCCCCACGAATCCAACACCTTAATAGTGACAGTTACTACTAAATTAAGTGCAATAAATTGCTAAAGGAAATGGTGTCACTACCACGAGGGTTTACCACCATCCCCACTTAACAGAAGAAGATCAAAGAAGAAGACAGACATCTACTATCCAACACCACCACTACCCCCACGAATCCAACACCTTACCGCTTTAATCTAAATAGTGTTGAAAACACAATTTCTATAAATATTAAAAAAAAATGGAGGTAAAATGGAGTATCACTTTATACTCGCCGAATATAAATAAAGTCTGTTAACTAGTTTAGTCCGTAACGATGAGCACAAACTGGAGAGACATTCGATTAGTTTTATGTCAGACCCGAAAATTCCATAATATTATAAAAACCGTTCATACATGAGAAAAGACAAATTTCGTTTTACAAATGTTCTGCAAAAAAATATAACCTTAAGGGACCTAATCCTTATCAGTATTTTTTTAAATTTGTTTTTTTAAAACTTCAAAATTGATTTTTAGAATTTACTTGCCTATACTTTTTTCTGTATTTATATTATAGTACCCCACAGGGTACTATAGCTAGTACCCCATAGGGTAGACTAGCTGCACCTATTGAGATGATTTAGACGTCCCTCGCTGTACCCGAGTCTAACACACACTTACACTTACTACTTTAATACTTTACACTCACACTTACATTTAAGGAGGCAATAATTCTTTTCGCTTTAAAATAACAACAACAAAATATATAGTATTCCATATTCTATTACAGTAACTGATTAAATTGAAAGGATTTACTGTTTTAAAATCATATTTAAACGAGTTTATGCCAAAAAAGCTAAAAAACCGATTTCGTTAAACATAAAAAAGATGATTAATAATGCTGAAACATATATTTTTAAGAAGTTAAATTACATTAAAATTATATCCAAAACAACTTTTTTTGGACTTCGGAAAGTGAAACCAATGAAAACGGTAAATTTCGTGTTGATGTTTTGTGACAATCGCAGTGCAAAAAGGGAAGACATAGTCGCATCTAAGGTGTAACTGGTTGGATCATTTGCGTTGGGTTTTTCAGTGTCATAGACACTACCATAATGAGTATTAACTACGAGTAATCATATTTAGCACTCATTACGTGGGACACCTAGATGCATCGGTCCTCCCCAACACCGATAATCTACTGCCCTGTACATATGGAAAACATACTTTTTCAAAGACTTCGAGAACATTGTCCTTAGTCGTAAAATGTATATATTTAATAAGCTTTATACCTAATTTAATTATTTAAATTTCAATTGAAATATCTTTTTAAATGTTTTAAGTACAACAAAACTGTCGGTAATGACGTAGAAATCTTGTAATTGTGTAAAATAATTTTCTTTTCTTGTCATTTTATTTCAGTTACTTTCGCAACTTATCATTCCGTCATAGTTACAGAATAGTCCGCTAGGTGGTAATCTAGTCGTGTTGCAAAACAAATCTGTATTTATTGACTTTCGGTTAAACTTGTTATTTTCAAAGATTGTTATTGGTTTAATAAGATCAAGAGTGTACTAAGGAATGTTGTCATTTAGTAAAATAGTTTATAGACTATTTACCACTTTATTTCAGTGACGTTCGCTCAGAAACTGATCTTTCCGTAGTAGTTACAGAAGTGTCCGCTATATGATGATCTATTCGTGTTTCAAAACAAATTTGAATTTATTGATTTTCAGTTATTCTTCAAGTTCGCTGTTCAAAGATAATGTATCAAATATATTAATGGTGACTAAAATTAAATGTATTGTAAGGAACAACCAATGTATGTATGTAAGTATGTATGTGTGTATGTATGTATGTATGTATTCATGATTTTAATTAAGAGTGTAGAAACAATCTAATAAGATTTATATTTTAATGACACAATGTAACAGTGTCTTCCAACTTTCAGTTCTAATAGTTGAATATTTTCTTGCTCCCCGAGTTATTTTGTCAATTTTTTTAAATAAAGTGTACAATTTAAAAGGAATTTAAAAATGTATTAATGCTAAATTTATATTTAATTTTTATTAAAGATATTTTAGCACTGAACACTTTTATTAGAAATTACCAGTTTAATTATCTGTGTTCCCTAGCTTTTCATTTCCAACTGTTTAATGGGCAGCGGAGTAGCATGCACCAATTGGCAACATCTCTACAACAAATTGGCCTTTGAAATTCATTACACGATCATAGGTTGTAAATTTCAAGGGTGAAACAATCATAACAACTGTTCTGTTGCAAATGTGGCTTACCAAAAAAGGCTTTAAAATATTTTCCCGGGAAAAAATAAAATCAATCAAATCGAACAATTAGTTTGAAAATAGTAATTCCAGTAAAATCTACATTTCTTGACTTAGAGCACCTGAAAACGTATACAATAATTCGATTTTAAACAGACACAATGCGTATATGGGTACTTCGTAAAGGTACAATCAAGAAGGGTTATTCCCTGCTATTTTAAGCTGACTTTAAACAAAATTATTAAAATCAATAATGATAGAAAATTTTAAAAAGGGATGACAAGGTCGCCATCTAAGGTGTTGGTTGCGTGGTCATGCAGTGTCATGGACACTACCATAATGAGTATTAATTACGAGTATTCATATTTAGCACTCATTACGTGGGACACCTAGATGCATCGGTCCTCCCCGACAAGGTTTGTCTGAAGCCCGTATATATGAAGAAAATATATTGAGGAATATTTAGTTGAGAACATTGTTTTCAGAAATCAAATTTAATTAATAAATATGTGTTAGAACAGACTAAACTATTCAAGTTTTAATTATGAACAATTTAATTTAATTTGCTTTAATTAAAATATCAACAATTACTTCTAAAAATGTGAGAGAGTGATTTCTCAGTGAATATTTTTTTTTTATGTAACTATTGATCGGAAACTAAACTTTCCGTTGTAGTTAAGAAGCAATCCGATAGGTGTAGCTAGTTTTACGATAGTCCCCTAATAAGAATCTGTATTACCGACATATTTATTGCAGAATTGATCAAAACAGCCAACGATATAAGATACTTAAAATGCCTACAATTCAATTGTATATTTACTATAAATTGATCTTGCATAAGCAAGTTACATTTGTTTTACTTTTTCAAAAATTATCAAGCTTAAAAAATAATTATTGTATTTCCGGATAAGCCTAAGCTAAACCTGTTGTTAAAATAAAACATTCTAAATGTTATTTTCTGGTAATTTCAATGGTTATGTATGAGCCATTACTGAAAACATCGATCATCTTATGGTATGAGATACGTTTAAAAGAAAAACGGAAATCTTTTACACGGAAAATAATAAGATCATCAACACAAAAAGAAGCTTTCTTTAAAATGAGGAAACTGTTATCTTGCTAACACAAATCCCAGAATGAACGACGTAAAGTAACAAAAACGGAAAAAAATCTAAACTATGTTGTCTTAAGTTAAAAAAAATAACATTATGATTTTTAATTATGAATATTCATAATTAGCACTTATTACATCACAAGGTACATTGAATCGATTATTGAAATGTACTGTTTCACTTAATTTTTAGTTTTCAAATAGGCCTATTAAGTTTATTTAGTGCCTGGTACTTAGACTACCAATATACAAAGGTGTATAGGTAGAACTGTTCTACTTAATTGTAGGGGACAATTGTATATCTCTCAATTTACTCTAAAACTTATTCTCTGTAAAGTTCGTTACGTATTTATAATAATCGCATACGTCTCGCTGACGTGATGGAAGCGAATTTCCAATCTTTTCTTTACCTTAACCTTTTCGAAAATTTCCGATTTTACCATCATAATCATCAATAAAATCTGTAATAGGATTTTCAAATTTCAAATTTACAGGAAATACAAAAAATGAACCCTGACCGCCATAGAAATTTTGTTCACATATGAACAAACATATTTTGAAGATTTTTTTACTGTGTATTTTGTATTGTGTACTTTCTAAACTGTTTAACATATTTTAAAATAAAGTAAAATTTAAGGTTTGGGTGTAATTTGCGACAAACCAAGCCCGAGACACTGAAATAAGCGCCGATTCTGACCTAACTCTAGATAATTTTTTAAGGATAGTTTACATATATATATATATATATATATATATATATATATATATATATATATATATATATATATATATATATATATATATATATATATATATGAGTTATACGCTATCGTAAAATCAGTTCCACGATTTCAAAATGGCGGGAATTTCGACTCTTTAAAAATTCGTTACTTTTTCTACTAAATACTTTTCAAAATCTGATTTCCAGTCGTAATCAGCGTTAAGGACAGCATAAATTATAATTTTCAATTTTCAAAATCCGTGGGAATCAAGAGATTTGATTTGACGGCGGTCAAGGTTTGTTTTTGTACTTTCAATGCAATTTGGAAGATTTAAAAAACTAATACGAGAACATGCAGCTTTTAATTCTGTTTAAGACGGTGTAATTAGAGATTCGAAATAAAAGAAATAAAATTTGGAAATTCGCTTCCATTACGTCAGCGAGACAGTTGCTTTCTGTGATTAGATTCGAATTGTTCCTGAACGATAAGTTTATTTTATTTCAAATTTCCTAAACGGACTTATAACATAATTGACCAAAATTTGTGCCAAATCTAATAGACTGATTTTAAAAAATTACAGTTATTTTACTTTTTACATTAGCTCCTTAACCGGATTTTTATGCGGTTTTTTTATGCTCAAATTTTACATTTAGTTTTTATATTTTTTTAGGTATTTGTAGTTTTAGGTATTTTTGGTTATTTTATATATTTTATGGAGCTCAACAAAAGTTGCTTTTGAAAAATTTACCAACAAATGTACAACTTTTTCTTACTCATAACGACCTTTTTGCAGTGTGGGTAAAAGTACGAGAATACGATTCACAACTCGTAGAATATGCTTCAAAAGTATTTTTTGGGGAAATCAAACACGTTCCAAAAAGAACACTTTTTTAAATCGTACCCCACAAGCGATGTATTACAGAATACACTATAGTCAGCTGATTATGATTCATTCATGTTAATTGACCGAGCTAAGCGAGTTTTCTGTTCAATTCGACAGTTCGGCATTTGGTTTGTGTTTGTCACGCAGGTTTGGTCAAACGCATTAACAGTTTTGAAATTTGCTAAGAGGGTACCTTAAATAAATCCTAAATTACGTATGTGTGTGATTTTTAAAATTCATTTCCATTATAAGGTGGATGTTTCTGCTTTGCGACATGAATTAATGAAAGAATTAACTTAAAGCGTTACTATTTCACTGTACCATTTGCAAATCTATTGTGTTCGCTTTCTACATTCCTGAGATGCTCAGTGCAGGGCATTCTTCAGTCCTAGTGTATTCATAATGGTAATGATTTGGAATAGATTCAAGGTGGGTAGCTTCATACCCCACTTCTAATTGGTGACTTCCCAATTCTTTTACATTCTTACTTATGGGTACCCCCACAAGTAGTTAAGAAATGAGGTCCGCCCATATAAAGCCTTACAACTATGGGTACATCATAAGGTACACCGGGAGGCCGCCAGGTCTCCACATTGCTACGTTTGATACACTATTTATTACAGCCATGTGTGTGTATTTTGCGTTTACAAAAACTGTTTATAGACTACCCGGTGTAGGGTACCGTTACTCCCCCAGAGTGTAGCACTCAAGTTAAGTTCAAGTTATAGCCTACTATAGGTTAATGCTATCCATTAAAAAACCACCAAAAGTTTTCGTCTTCTACAAACCGCCCCCGGAACCGCCACCAGGCATTGCTTCGCGGAGAGGTGGACTGGCTTTCCGCCTCTCCGTCTACAGCGTTGGCTTTCATTTCTTGATCTTTAATCCTCAGCCTCTTCATGACCACTGCGGCGACTCCTGTAATGGCCCTCCAGTTGGCCTTTGAAATCATCATTTTTTCAACCAGATTTTCCGGTATAATGCTGCCTCGCAGATATGTTTGCAGATTCATCTGTCCTCGTCGAATCTCTGACAGCGGAAAAATACGTGCTCCGCACCTTCCTCCATTACTGAAAGACAGAAGGCACAAGTGGAGTCTGTTCACCGATGGAGCCGGGTTCACCGATTGTTTTGAAATTTGGAAATAAATACCTTGTATAAAGCCCGAACGACGTATGTGTAAGATTTCCCCCTTCATTTCCGTTTCAAGATGGCAAACTTTGATTTAATGATGACGTGTTTAAGTAGTTTTTTAGCCAAAAGCATCGACTGATTGTTTTGAAATTTTAAACCAAGATACCTTGTGTAAAGCTCAAACAACGTGTAACATTTTTTAAAAATTAATTTCCGTTTCAAGATGGCGGCCTGTGATTTTACTGACGAGTGTACGCAGTTTTGGAAAACTCATTGACTGATTATTTTGAAATTCAGTGCGGAAATACTATATGTAAGATTTTTTACTCCAGTTTCAAGATGGCGTCATGTGATATAACGAGGAAGAATGTACGCAGTTTTGGCCAAAAACATTTACCGATTGTTTGTAAAATTTGGTAGGAAATTACCTTGTATAAAGTCCGAAATACATACATACAAATTTTTTTCCATTCACTTCCGTTTCAAAATGGCGGCCTCTGACTTAACGATGACGTGTGTAAGTTGCTGGCTCTTTTATGTATTAGTCTACTGTCCGATCGACAGGACCTATCTTAACTTCAAACGCTTCATGAGAAAGAGCATAAAAGTTCCAATAAAGGTGGTCCAGTAATATTTCCCTTAAATATTACGGTTACCGGTTAAATTGGCGGAAAGGTTACGAGCCATTCAGAGCGGTGGCCAGACACTTGATTAAGAATATACTGTGAGAATATACTATTCTTCTTTGAACTACTAGTTTAGTATAGGTTATTAATTTTGTAAATACGTATTTTTTCTGCTTCAGTGCTCACAAAGTTGCCGTTACATTATGTTACTTAAGGTGGTAAACTGCTGCCCGATCCAAATTATCCGAGCGAAATGAACAGCGGCGCACAAGGCCCACGTTCTGCAGCCTGGTTGCAACATCTTGCAGGGCAGAGCCGCGAAGCCGGCAGAGCGTCAGTCTATCTCGAGACGCAGGAGTGGTAGTGTCTATAAGTGATACAGTAAACGCGTGTTTGAACCGGCCAGTGAACTTGAAGTTGTGTTAAAATGTGATAGTTCGGTTTGGAACAGAATCAGGACAAATACAGACCCGTGTGGCATTCCGTACAGATGGAACCGTGACGATATATTATAAGGAAGGTAAGAACAGGGTAATCTTTGATCGGATTCAGAATGCTCCAGTTAGCTTTACAACAATGTGATGTAGGCTACAGATATGAGACAAAGGTTATATTCTCATTGTGGGCGAGTAGAAGTTTTTGTAATTTAATTTCGTTTTTTTCAGGAATTTTAATTTCGTTCCGCAGATGACTTTTTCAATTTGGATGCGTTAATAACGAATTTCCACTGAAATAAGCAGTTATAGTTGTTATTTTTTAAAATTTAAATGAATGTTAAAATAGTAATTATTGACAATATTTTTTCTGTCTTGTTTTCGAAGCTGTTTTTGTATTTTGGCAAGAGATATATTAACTTTTTGTCAACAAAATTTTTGTACTAATCACTCGCGTTAATTTTTTAATTTTATTATTACTATTACTTGAATCATTATGGGAGGAAAACGTACAGTATTTGTACAGGATCGGGGAAAAATATTATTAATGGTAAAGTTTTTTACATTTAAAATAAAAAATTGTCTATAGTAAAACTACAAAATTTAAAATAACTAATGCTTAAGAAATAAATAATACAGTACACTCGCGATAATCCGGTAAGTCCAGTAATCCGTTGGAGTTATTTCATTTTTTAAAAATTAGAATCGTACGTCAACAACCCCGAGTGTGTTAAGTAAACGACAAACAATGAAATTCAACAAGTTTCCCGAAATCGGAAAAGCGTATTTTCCTGGTTTTTACAAGAAAGGCATAAACATACACCAATTTCTGGGGAGATAATGCGAGAGAAAGCAAAGGTTATACAAAGAATTACGAAGAAAGATGACTTTAAAGCCAGTGACGGGTGGCTTGATAAGTTTACGAAACTGTATGGAATTCTTTTTTTGTCTATTTCTGGTGAAAAACTACCGTGCGATATTAATGTTGTTGCTCCGTTTAAAGAGACAGTGTGCGCGTGCGTGTGCGTGCGTGCGAGTACGAGCGAGCACGCGTTTGTGTGTGGTGTGGTTGGGTGGAAGTGTGAAATTTTAAACGATCGCCATTTTGAAACTGTAAAACAAATTTTGCTGGTCAACGAACTTGTTGAATCTGTAATTATAATCGATTTGTGTGCTGTTTGAATCAAATTGGATCAAAATTGCGAAAGTGAGTGTTATAAAACACACAAACAAACAAACACACACACACACACACACACACACACACACACACACACACACACACACACACACACACACACACACACACACACACACACACACACACACACACACACACACACACACACACACACACACACACACACAAACACACACCTAAATTATCATTTAAAAGTGCAAAAATTAGTTAACATTTTGAATTTCCGAAATTTAAATTTGACGGCGGTCTAGATTCATTATTGTATTTTTTTAATATAATTTGGTTTCAATGCTGATTATGTTAGCGAAATCAAAATTTCAAATAAAGATAAAGGAAAATACTTTTGGAAATTCGCTTCCATCACGTCAGCCAAACAGCTGCGTGTCGCGATTATTTTTTTGATAACTAGTGTGAGGTTCAACCGTGAGATTTCATGAAATTTCGTAAAAAAGTTTTAACATAGAAAAAACTATTTTATAAAAAAAACTACGACGTCAATTTTTGAGTTCCAAAAGTAATTTTTTTACCGTTATAGTTTAGCGATGGACGTCTTTACATCGATGACCACGTTTACAAACATTTCAAACCATTAACGTTCCAGCCACACTGTGTGCGTGCAAATATAACGAGGAATGTTTGGTATGGCTTTCTACATACGGAAGCCATTTTGCTGGTAAGTTCAGGGTAGCTTTTCCGTTAGAAAACTAATAATCGACACACGCACGTGTCTCGCAAGCGAACATTCAGTGACACCGCGTAAAGGAACTTTTCGATGCGCGAATCGAAGTTGGCGCAGAAACCGACTTCGAGCTAGTCGAAATTCCTTCATCCGTTGAAAATGGAAGTCATTGGAAATCTGATGCAACTGTCAGTGTTAAAAAGCTATACATAAATTACGCGTATCATCATAAACTTTTAATTATGATTAAAAAAAAAGTACACGTGTGGAACCCGGCGAGTTACCTACAAAAGTAAAGCTTTCGTTAATGATATCTTTGCTGAATATATAATTAGTTTGACGATATGGTTACAAATATCTTGTTTTGTTTAAATAAATAAATATGCGAACCTAGCTTAGATATTACTTCCTGTAGTTATAGTAAAAGATCAGTTGTTTTATATTAATTCGTAACGATCAGCTGATTTCATTGAACAGCTGATAAGCAATAATAAGTTTCGGGTTATATTGTTAAAAACTAGCAATATTAACAGCAATTATTATAAACGGTTACAACGTGCACGTGTTCTTCAACTAAGGAAAAATACCACCACCAAAGCAACACAGCTTTTTCATATAATACGCGTGTACTGTTATCGAAAAGGAGGAAAAAAGAGATAAAAACAAGGAAACGAAATTCGTTTGCACGTTCGTTACATACTTCCGTTACATTCTTCCATTAGGCAAACTTTTTTCTATTCACTCCTCTTGCCGAAGCTAACAATAAAAGCTTCTAAACGAAGGTAAAAGTAGATAGCCAACGCTCGCGCGCGCGCGCGCGCGCACACACACACACACACACACACACACACACTGCGACGACTCGAACTAGTCATCGTTACGCGTTCCTCCTGAGTCGACGATAAAATCTATTCTTTGTCTTTCTGTAAGACAACTTTAATTTTCTTAACAAAAAAATAAATTCCTTAATCTATCTGATCACACTTCGAAAACATTATTTTGCTCTTTTTATTTATTTATAAAGTAACCCTTTCTTCCCGGAACATACCTTTCATTTGAAAAGGAACATACCTTAAATAATATGAACGTTTATTCTGTTTATTAAGTTGGCACATTTGATACCAATTCATAACTTCGCTGTAATTTCAAATTGCTCAATACGTTATTATTGGTAAATTATTAAAGTTCTAGATAAGAATAAAAATAAAAAAATTACACACTGAACATTTATAATTTTCCAAAATATTCCCATGTCAAATTATAAATACTACTGATAAATTTTTAACAAGTGCCATAAAGTTTTCAACTGAACTATTCTCGGAAGTAATAATTCGACTAAAACTTCCTGTTATACATTTAATTAATTTCAATCAGTGACTAAATACGTGATAGATCTGCTATTAAAAACGGAAAACCAACAGGTCTTATGTCTTATTAATTATTAGCAATACGTACACTGCTGCTCACCAGTTTAACATCAATTACATTGTGGTAATATATTTGTTGTTAACTTGTCTAAACAACATAACAGTATCATTTACCTTTAAAAATTATATTACATATTACATAAATAAAATAAATGCATTCAATTTAAACTAAAAAACATAATAATACAAACACTGTATGTTTTTATAAAAAAAATCTTATTTCGCAATTTCAAACATTAGTCGTTTTCAAATCCCCGCAGAGGGTGCAGAATAGCTGCACCTATTGAGAGGATTTAGACGCCCCTTGCGGTACCCGAGTCTACAACACAACTACACTTACAACACTACACTTACGACTTTAACACTTTACACTCACACTTACATTTAGGGAGACGATAATAGTCTCAATGTGCTGTTCGCCTTAAAATAAGAAAAACAAATTCTATTAATAAAAATTTTTTTAACAAATCCGAACTCTGAAAAACCAAACTATATATTCAAATTAAAAATCCAGACAGTTACAAACAACTTCGTAATCTAATTTTAAACACAGTCTTCTCTATCCAAAACTAAATTTACTTATCCATTCCTCCATTCAAGTCAGCCTTATCTAAAAATACACATAGTCATGAGCCGTAATGCTAGGCTTATGTTTACTTTTTAACTTTATGTTTTAAGGATACGATAAGACGGTAGTTTTGAAACTTGCCATTGCAACAGCACGCGCGTCCACACACACACTGAATTTTAACGACCTTTCAATGCGTTTTCTAGAGCTCAGAATTGTAGCTCGTGGAATAGTCTACCACCTTATCATACCATGATGGCATCTGCAACAACAAGAAACAAGTTTATGTCCTATGCCTTGCGCTACATGTTATGAACATCGTAAACGTTAATTAAGTTAAGCGAATAAATTGAAAAACATACACTAAATTTGTGCAGATATTAACGCTGGTTGCGACAGTAAAGCTAATTTTTTAAGATATTTTTTTTAATAAAAGAAAGTTATAATGCAAACACGTATCTATCACCTCTAAACTTGTTCTTCAGAACAGGATCTGTGCCCATTATGTGGTCACGTGTCTGGGTATGTTAACGTAATGACTGGACAAATGGGAATACGCAATAAACACTTCAAGTATATGCATCAAAGTGGTACAAATATTACTTCACTCTAGACATACGGAAGTCAGTTAAGCAGAGAAAGTGATTTTTGGAATTACGTTGTTTTTTGTTAGCGAATTTCTTTTCGAAAATTAAAACACAGACTTGTAACCTTGCATATAACACAGACTTGTGACCTTGCATAAAACACAGACTTGTAACCTTGCATATAACACAGACTTGTGACCTTGTGTAAAAGTGCGCAGATCCTGATTGCTATTCACTTTTCAGGGATCGTTAAATTTATGCATCACTCACATTCGCAATTTTAATTCAATTCGATTCAAACTTGGAGCAAAAATTGATTTTGGTAGAGGCTTGGACAAGTTTGTTAAACCTGCAAAGATCATTCAACAGTTTCCGTTTAAAACTCCAAAAATTTGTAACTTTTTTGACTTAGAAATTTTTGAAAATCTTGTTTCACCATGTTAATCAGCGTATTAAAAGTTTAAAATGCTAATCTATGCAGATTGTAATACTGTTAACTGTTCAGAAAACATAGTATCAAAAAATAAGGTAAGATAAAACAGTTGTTGTTGGAAATTACCTTAAATCAACAAGACAGGTAATTGCCGCAAAATAATTCGTATAGAATTTATTACATTGACTTGTAAAGATCTGACATTAGTTAGATCTGTGTATTCAGACAGGTGCGGCCTGGCGTTAAATTTTGCAGCGATCACAGTGCGGTGGCGATCAGAAATAACTCATTACTTAGATCTGTGTATTCAGACAGGTGCGGCCTGGCGTTAAATTTTGCAGCGATCACAATGCAGTGGCGATCAGAAGTAACTCATTACTTAGATCTGTGTATTCAGGGAGACGCTGCCTGGCGTTCAATTTTGCAGCGATCACAGCGCGGTGGCAATCAGAAGTAACTCATTACTTAGATCTGTGTATTCAGGGAGACGCTGCCTGGCGTTCGATTTTGCAGCGATCACAGCGCGGTGGCAATCAGAAGTAACTCATTACTTAGATCTGTGTATTCAGGGAGACGCTGCCTGGCGTTCGATTTTGCAGCGATCACAGCGCAGTGGCGATCAGAAGTAACTCATTACTTAGATCTGTGTATTCAGGGAGACGCTGCCTGGCGTTCGATTTTGCAGCGATCACAGCGCGGTGGCGATCAGAAGTAACTCATTACTTAGATCTGTGTATTCAGGGAGACGCTGCCTGGCGTTCGATTTTGCAGCGATCACAGCGCAGTGGCGATCAGAAGTAACTCATTACTTAGATCTGTGTATTCAGGGACACGCTTCCTGGCGTTCAATTTTGCAGTGATCACAGTGCGTTGGTGATCAGATGTAACTCATTAACTCAATACTTAAATCTGTGTATTCAGGGAGACGCTGCCTGGCGTTCGATTTTGCAGCGATCACAGCGCGGTGGCGATCAGAAGTAACTCATTACTTAGATCTGTGTATTCAGGGAGACGCTGCCTGGCGTTCGATTTTGCAGCGATCACAGCGCGGTGGCGATCAGAAGTAACTCATTACTTAGATCTGTGTATTCAGGGAGACGCTGCCTGGCGTTCAATTTTGCAGTGATCACAGCGCGGTGGCGATCAGAAGTAACTCATTACTTAGATCTGTGTATTCAGGGAGACGCTGCCTGGCGTTCAATTTTGCAGCGATCACAGCGCGGTGGCGATCAGAAGTAACTCATTACTTAGATCTGTGTATTCAGGGAGACGCTGCCTGGCGTTCGATTTTGCAGCGATCACAGCGCGGTGGCAATCAGAAGTAACTCATTACTTAGATCTGTGTATTCAGGGAGACGCTGCCTGGCGTTCGATTTTGCAGCGATCACAGCGCGGTGGCGATCAGAAGTAACTCATTACTTAGATCTGTGTATTCAGGGACACGCTTCCAGGCGTTCGATTTTGCAGCGATCACAGCGCGGTGGCGATCAGAAGTAACTCATTACTTAGATCTGCGTATTCAGGGAGACGCTGCCTGGCGTTCGATTTTGCAGCGATCACAGCGCGGTGGCGATCAGAAGTAACTCATTACTTAGATCTGTGTATTCAGGGAGACGCTGCCTGGCGTTCGATTTTGCAGCGATCACAGCGCGGTGGCGATCAGAAGTAACTCATTACTTAGATCTGTGTATTCAGGGAGACGCTGCCTGGCGTTCGATTTTGCAGCGATCACAGCGCGGTGGCAATCAGAAGTAACTCATTACTTAGATCTGTGTATTCAGGACACGCTTCCAGGCGTTCAATTTTGCAGTGATCACAGCGCGGTGGCGATCAGAAGTAACTCATTACTTAGATCTGTGTATTCAGGGAGACGCTGCCTGGCGTTCAATTTTGCAGTGATCACAGCGCGGTGGCGATCAGAAGTAACTCATTACTTAGATCTGTGTATTCAGGGAGACGCTGCCTGGCGTTCGATTTTGCAGCGATCACAGCGCGGTGGCGATCAGAAGTAACTCATTACTTAGATCTGTGTATTCAGGGAGGCGCTGCCTGTCGATCGATTTTGCAGTGATCACAGCGCGGTGGCGATCAGAAGTAACTCATTACTTAGATCTGTGTATTCAGGGAGACGCTGCCTGGCGTTCGATTTTGCAGCGATCACAGCGCGGTGGCAATCAGAAGTAACTCATTACTTAGATCTGTGTATTCAGGGACACGCTTCCAGGCGTTCAATTTTGCAGTGATCACAGCGCGGTGGCGATCAGAAGTAACTCATTACTTAGATCTGTGTATTCAGGGAGACGCTGCCTGGCGTTCGATTTTGCAGCGATCACAGCGCGGTGGCGATCAGAAGTAACTCATTACTTAGATCTGTGTATTCAGGGAGACGCTGCCTGGCGTTCAATTTTGCAGCGATCACAGCGCGGTGGCGATCAGATGTAACTCATTACTTAGATCTGTGTATTCAGGGAGGCGCTGCCTGGCGTTCGATTTTGCAGCGATCACAGCGCAGTGGCGATCAGAAGTAACTCATTACTTAGATCTGTGTGTTCAGGGACACGCTTCCAGGCGTTCAATTTTGCAGTGATCACAGCGCGGTGGCGATCAGAAGTAACTCATTACTTAGATCTGTGTATTCAGGGAGACGCTGCCTGGCGTTCGATTTTGCAGCGATCACAGCGCGGTGGCGATCGAAGTAACTCATTACTTAGATCTGTGTATTCAGGAGGCGCTGCCTGTCGATCGATTTTGCAGTGATCACAGCGCGGTGGCGATCAGAAGTAACTCATTACTTAGATCTGTGTATTCAGGGAGACGCTGCCTGGCGTTCGATTTTGCAGCGATCACAGCGCGGTGGCAATCAGAAGTAACTCATTACTTAGATATGTGTATTCAGGGACACGCTTCCAGGCGTTCAATTTTGCAGTGATCACAGCGCGGTGGCGATCAGAAGTAACTCATTACTTAGATCTGTGTATTCAGGGAGACGCTGCCTGGCGTTCGATTTTGCAGCGATCACAGCGCGGTGGCGATCAGAAGTAACTCATTACTTAGATCTGTGTATTCAGGGAGACGCTGCCTGGCGTTCAATTTTGCAGCGATCACAGCGCGGTGGCGATCAGATGTAACTCATTACTTAGATCTGTGTATTCAGGGAGGCGCTGCCTGGCGTTCGATTTTGCAGCGATCACAGCGCAGTGGCGATCAGAAGTAACTCATTACTTAGATCTGTGTGTTCAGGGACACGCTTCCAGGCGTTCAATTTTGCAGTGATCACAGCGCGGTGGCGATCAGAAGTAACTCATTACTTAGATCTGTGTATTCAGGGAGACGCTGCCTGGCGTTCGATTTTGCAGTGATCACAGTGCGTTGGTGATCAGATGTAACTCATTAACTCAATACTTAAATCTGTGTATTCAAGGAGACGCTGCCTGGCGTTCGATTTTGCAGTGATCACAGCGCGGTGGCGATCAGAAGTAACTCATTACTTAGATCTGTGTATTCAGGGAGACGCTGCCTGGCGTTCAATTTTGCAGTGATCACAGCGCGGTGGCGATCAGAAGTAACTCATTACTTAGATCTGTGTATTCAGGGAGACGCTGCCTGGCGTTCGATTTTGCAGCGATCACAGCGCAGTGGCGATCAGAAGTAACTCATTACTTAGATCTGTGTATTCAGGGAGACGCTGCCTGGCGTTCGATTTTGCAGCGATCACAGCGCAGTGGCGATCAGAAGTAACTCATTACTTAGATCAGTGTGTTCAGGGAGACGCTGCCTGGCGTTCAATTTTGCAGCGATCACAGCGCAGTGGCGATCAGAAGTAACTCATTACTTAGATCTGTGTATTCAGGGAGACGCTGCCTGGCGTTCGATTTTGCAGCGATCACAGCGCAGTGGCGATCAGAAGTAACTCATTACTTAGATCTGTGTATTCAGGGAGACGCTGCCTGGCGTTCGATTTTGCAGCGATCACAGCGCAGTGGCGATCAGAAGTAACTCATTACTTAGATCTGTGTATTCAGGGAGACGCTGCCTGGCGTTCATTTTTGCAGCGATCACAGCGCGGTGGCGATCAGAAGTAACTCATTACTTAGATATGTGTATTCAGGGAGACGCTGCCTGGCGTTCAATTTTGCAGCGATCACAGCGCGGTGGCGATCAGAAGTAACTCATTACTTAGATCTGTGTATTCAGGGAGACGCTGCCTGGCGTTCGATTTTGCAGCGATCACAGCGCGGTGGCAATCAGAAGTAACTCATTACTTAGATCTGTGTATTCAGGAGACGCTGCCTGGCGTTCGATTTTGCAGCGATCACAGCGCGGTGGCGATCAGAAGTAACTCATTACTTAGATCTGTGTATTCAGGGAGACGCTGCCTGGCGTTCGATTTTGCAGCGATCACAGCGCGGTGGCGATCAGAAGTAACTCATTACTTAGATCTGTGTATTCAGGACACGCTTCCAGGCGTTCAATTTTGCAGTGATCACAGCGCGGTGGCGATCAGAAGTAACTCATTACTTAGATCTGTGTATTCAGGGAGGCGCTGCCTGGCGTTCGATTTTGCAGCGATCACAGCGCAGTGGCGATCAGAAGTAACTCATTAATTAGATCTGTGTGTTCAGGGACACGCTTCCAGGCGTTCAATTTTGCAGTGATCACAGCGCGGTGGCGATCAGAAGTAACTCATTACTTAGATCTGAGTATTCAGGGAGGCGCTGCCTGGCGTTCGATTTTGCAGCGATCACAGCGCAGTGGCGATCAGAAGTAACTCATTACTTAGATCTGTGTGTTCAGGGAGGCGCTGCCTGGCGTTCGATTTTGCAGCGATCACAGCGCAGTGGCGATCAGAAGTAACGATCAGTAAGTAGACGCTCAATTTTGCAGCGATCACAGCGCGGTGGCGATCAGATTACTTAGATCTGTGTATTCAGGACACGCTTCCAGGCGTTCAATTTTGCAGTGATCACAGCGCGGTGGCGATAGAAGTAACTCATTACTTAGATCTGAGTATTCAGGAGAGGCGCTGCCTGGCGTTCGATTTTGCAGCGATCACAGCGCAGTGGCGATCAGAAGTAACTCATTACTTAGATCTGTGTGTTCAGGGACACGCTTCCAGGCGTTCAATTTTGCAGCGATCACAGCGCGGTGGCGATCAGAAGTAACTCATTACTTAGATCTGTGTATTCAGGGAGACGCTGCCTGGCGTTTGATTTTGCAGTGATCACAGCGCGGTGGCGATCAGAAGTAACTCATTACTTAGATCTGTGTATTCAGGGAGGCGCTGCCTGGCGTTCGATTTCGCAGCGATCACAGCGCAGTGGCGATCAGAAGTAACTCATTACTTAGATCTGTGTGTTCAGGGACACGCTTCCAGGCGTTCAATTTTGCAGTGATCACAGCGCGGTGGCGATCAGAAGTAACTCATTACTTAGATCTGTGTATTTAGGGAGGCGCTGCAAGGCGTTCGATTTTGCAGCGATCACAGCGCAGTGGCGATCAGAAGTAACTCATTACTTAGATCTGTGTGTTCAGGGACACGCTTCCAGGCGTTCAATTTTGCAGTGATCACAGCGCGGTGGCGATCAGAAGTAACTCATTACTTAGATCTGAGTATTCAGGGAGGCGCTGCCTGGCGTTCGATTTTGCAGCGATCACAGCGCAGTGGCGATCAGAAGTAACTCATTACTTAGATCTGTGTGTTCAGGGACACGCTTCCAGGCGTTCAATTTTGCAGTGATCACAGTGCGTTGGTGATCAGATGTAACTCATTAACTCAATACTTAAATCTGTGTATTCAGGGAGACGCTGCCTGGCGTTCGATTTTGCAGCGATCACAGCGCGGTGGCCATCAGGTGTAACTCATTACTTAGATCTGTGTAAAAAAAAATTAATAGGTCTCTTTATTTAATCCCATAAAAAGGGTTAGGCTTATAAAGTACTTGTGAAATTACACCTATAGGATATTACAATGTTTCTTTTTTTTAAGTGTTTAGATGTTACAATGAGGTGTTCGGGTTGTTTTTATTGTTTTATTTGTGATTACTAATTAAACAATTTTCTTTAACAAAGGAAAATTAGAATTACATTTGTGAAAATTATTCTTCAAATTTTATTTAAACGTTATAAACTTTACAGTAGATTGTGTTCAAACTATTTTACCGCTGCTGCCACCGCGATCGCCTCAGTGTGTAGCTGCGTTTAAAAGCGTCATTTGTGCTTTTTAAATAGTTCAGTTTAAACGTGAACACTGTTTTCGCATCATTAATTAATTTCAAAGTGGCTGTATAAATGTAGGCCCATATGTTTCAGTGAGAAAGTAGGAAAATATTTCCTATAATTTTCTCTATTAGAAACTGCGTTAATGAAAAACGGCGGAATGTTATAATGGTTAGCCACCGGTTGCTGCGGTCATTGAGAAAGTCCAAGTGGCCGGAGGACGCGCCTCTAATTGCAAGAACCACGCGAAGACCGACCTGACATCTAGCGGACTTGTTCTGCACTCGTAAATTAAAACGAGCCACTCTGGCACGAGTCCAAGAACAGGATCTGCATGACTGGAGTCAACCGATTTTATTTAAGATTTCGGCACATATTATAAAAAGCGCCGGATCGAGTTTCTTTAAACGTACGACCGGTTTATTCGGTAGTATACGTTAAATAGGTTGTAAAAGTTAAATTTTATGCACTGTATGCAAATAAGTTGGTTTCGCCGGACGAAAACAATTTTTTATTACCAGAATTTAACGACCGTCTGTTTTTCTACTAATTTGCTGATAAAATGCGAAATTTTTCTTGACTATTGAGGGTATTATTATTTAAAATCTATAGAGCTGATTTTGAAAATTATTTCATGTTTTTCGTGGCAAACGGTTTAAAAATACTCTTTTAAATTTTATTTTTAAAACTAATTTTTATTTCACTTTATTAGGTAACTAACAAATTCATATTCTTCAAATTGTTTACAATTCCAAAGGGGGCTGCAGTCCCTCTAGCAGTCCGCTGCATTCGCCAATGGTAAAGGTTGTAATCCGAAATACGTCAACAGATAAAATGACAAAGATAGGAAAGGTTTATGAACATGTTCAACATAATAATAACACTCCTAGCAGAAATCAAGAAGAATACTTTGACTCCTTTAACAACAACTTAAAACTGATTAATAATCACCAATTTTTTTCTGAACAAAATGTTTGGCGCGGAGATCCCCCCATTGATCTTTATGTGATGGGGGAGGAACGTAAAGCAGCATATCTATATTGATTAAAAAAATCAGTGACCCGATTTTAATAATGGGGACTGATCAGACGGGCAAACGACACATGGTCTGTAGACCCTTCGATGTCAAGTTAAAGTTAACCCTGTTAAGTTAAGTAGACCCTGTGATGTCGATGCCCGCCTAGTTGATAGCGTACTGGGCTTACACCCCGAGGATCCGGGTTCGATTCTCGGCCAGGGCTTGGCATTTTCATGCGATTTAAATCATTCCATCGTCTTCATTAGCCCAAGTGTGCACAATAGTCGGACGTTAACACAAAAAAAAAAAAAAAAACAAAAACAAAAATCGATGTCAAGTTGACGTTTGAGGGTGGAGATCTGGAACATAGTATCGTATACAGATAGCTCTAAGACGAAGACAGGCACTTTTGCTGGGGTGTACTGTCTGAGACCGGGGTTGAAGAAAGTTAATACCCTTGGACAGCATGCAACAATATTATAATTCTACATATTATCTTCCAATGAATTCGTGTTCTCAAAAAATCATTACAGTAGAATTTAACATTAAACTATAATGATTAAATCAGATTTTAGATAACGAACTAATTTCCGAGCTTTTACGAAAATTAATTATACCAACTTTGAAGGGTTTGCGGGTCTACAGGCCAACCTCACCGACATTCCTGCGTCTCTTTGAAATTACGCAACGTTTGGTCACAGATTCGGGACTGCAGTTACTGTTGGGAACTTTACTCTTTCCGTTAACGTCGGTTTCTCGACCTTAACTGGCGTGAAGTATGGACGTTAAGTAAAAAAATCTACCAAGTTTGAATCGAATCGAACCGAAATTACGAACCCTGAAATGCTAACTTCTTAAAAACGTTTTGAAGAGATCAGGATAGGTGCAAATTTCACGGACCCGGGCTAAGTCCTACCAAAATAGCGGTTCAAACATCTCGTATGAAAAATCGTTAAAACACATTGATTTGTGCTATACGCGATTTACGACTAGCTCAAAAATATAGATCCACGATTTTAACATGTTGTTTAAAAATGAAAACACATTAGCATATAGTAATTCATTCAAAACGCCATCTTTAACAAGATCTGTTCAACAAACAACTTACTTTCAAATTAAACTAGTGAAAGAAGGAGTGAACTCCTAATTAGGTATTAATTTACAGGAAAAAAGTGTTTCCAAGAATTTTAATTAAACGACAAAATTATTTAAAATAGCTCCCACTTCCGCGACGATATCTTAGTGTTTACAGACTGGAACGCGATCTACCGGAAATAATTTCTTTTTGAATATTTTCTTAATTTGTTTACGGTCTTTAAACTTTGAAAAGTTGTATTGCCTTTCTAAACATTTTAGATGTTTAAAGTTTTGGCATGGACATATTGTTGGCTGCTAAAAACTGTAACATTTTTAGTGTCCGTAGGCAAAACCAAGGACTCAATAAATTCACGCTCGTGTCCGTCTGTCTGTCTGTCTGTCTGTCGGTAACACAACTCTTTATTCATAAACGATTTGACAGGCGAAAATGGTTTTTATGTAGACCACAGGGTAAAACCTAGAAGCAATTTTTCGTGTATTATTTTACGCTAAGCATTCCGATTGGTTTTGTACCAAAAAATAAGGACCTGTTTTATTGAAGCTGGGTTCGTACTGCGTTATGGGGTTCCCACAGGTTTGTCAGACTACCAGGAACTCTCACGTTTCATATTTTTCAATTTTAAGGCTTTAATAATAAAATAACAACGATAAAAATCTGTAAACAAAATTTCAGGAGTAGGATATAGTGTCCCCGCGAGAGTGCAGCACAAAGCAGGCATAGGTGACAGAATAATTGTGTGTGTGTGTGTGTGTGTGTGTGTGTGTGTGTGTGTGTGTGTGTGTGTGTGTGTGTGCGCGCGCGCGTGCGTGTGTGTGTGTGTGTGTGCGCGCGCGAGCGCGAGTGTGTGTGTGTATTAAAGCAGCTGATTGCTAAAAAACATTTCTGAAAATAATATTTAAAATTATTACTGTATTCAAGACTTGAAAAATTGTTTACTGAAGTCAGTTTTGAAAGTAGAATTGATACCCCTAGGCCAGTTCTAATACGTAAATGTTATTTAGTGACTCAGTTTTCAGTAAACGGTAAATACAGTAGGCTAAAGTAGGTAGGTTGTAAAATCTTGTTATAGTAGATTCCATTTGTAAATATTTCACTAAGATGTTAGTCAATAATTTTATAGGTTATAATTTTAAATACGAAAGTAGAACAAAGTAAGGTCTATTGTATTAAATAACCTCAAATATAACGAATGGCTAAAATAACTAAGAATTTCTTGCTGCACATGTTGTATATTATTCGTTTCTTTTTCCCATTAACTGCGAAAGGTCGCATGGGCCCACTAGTTTTTTTTTAATCCCCGCAGGAGCTGCAGACTAGCTGCACTTATTGAGAGGATTTAGACGTCCCTCGCGGTACCCGAGTCTAACACACACTTACACTTACAACACTACACTTACGACGTTAACACTGTACACTCACACTTACATTTTAGGGAGGCGATAATAGCCTCAATGTGCTTTTCGCCTTAAAATAACAACAACAACAAATATTTATCTAATGTAGAGTATCATTTCAAACTAAATGTGATACTGAGTTCCAATATACCTATAGCTTTTGTATATAAATAGTGTATACAATATAAATAATGTGTGCCAGGCCATTTTTTTAGGTTAGAAAAATCCCGAAAATTTTTATAAACTTACTTTGTGATTGGAAAAACGAGTTTTCGTGATTATTCTGCAGTTTTACCTCAACAATATCGTGTTTGTTGATTAAAAATAAATCAACAAATTTAGTAGAGTGTTTTTTTACGCCGCTCGACCATTGCAGGTGGTTAAAAGTATAATACGATTCAAAAGTATGTTTATGTTTGGTCATCAAATACGTTTCAAAAGAAACACGTAAATAATACGCTACAAGCGGTACAGTCTGGTTTAAAAAAATCACTTAGTAAAAAATTAAAACAGTTTCTCGAAGTAGGCAATAATTGTCCCCTTGTTTTGTGCGTAATGCGTGAACAATTTCATCAAGAAGTACCGAAATTCCGCTATAAATGATGGAACAGCTTAAAGTGGGACAGACCTAATATTCTTCTAATTCTTATTTTTATTTATTCATTACAACTACAACTAAGAATGAACTTACCTAGTAGTATTCATTTCAATAGAGTAACCTTAAAAAAAATTATTCCACTGAATACTAAGTCCAACGGCTTCTTTCGAGCTTCTTAACAACGTCACTGCTATTGAGTTCCAGCATCTCTGGTTCCGTAGTCTCCCCGCGTGTCTTACCTCTTCGATAGTTTCCACATGAAGATCTCTGTGGATATTGTCGTTCCTGACGTACCACGGTGTGCCGATAGCTGCTCGCCATACCTTATTCTGAAACATTTGTATAATTTGAATGCTGGACTTTTTGGTGCAGCCCCACAACCGTAAACCGTACGTCCACTTAGATCTTAGGACTTGTTTATACAAGAGTAGCTTATTACAAGTGTATAATTCTGATCTTCTGCAGAGGAGCCAATACATTTGTCTATATTTAATGTCAAGCTTTACTTTCTTCTTTTAGTTGTGTGCCTTCCACTTTAGTGTCACACCAAGGTACTTACTTCACTTCTTTTCTGCAAGGGATTAATTTGAAAATAAAGTACCTAACGCTGCTTCAAGAGGTATGAAAGGGAATGGTTTTGATTTTTCGAAATCACTTATAAACAGTGACCTAATATTATTTTTAAGGTCAAGTGTGCGAAATTTCATCAATCTCGGTATAAAATGGAAGATTTGTATAAAAGAATAGATTCACGATACAAATCTCTTTATAAACAGATTTGGATTTAACAAAAGAAACACCAGCTTTTTCTCTTTTATTGAAATTTCCCTTTCTTTAGTAGAAATTCCCCAATCTGGTAACACTCAGTTCACGACAGATACACTGGCATAGCAATGCAATGTCGAACAACAAAGCTTTCGACGGCCAGTAAATTATCTCTCGCTAACAACCGGTTCCATTCGTTTCCATGGCAACCATCTGACAACACATGTTACAGTGAGGCAAGGTAGCCGATATGTTGTTCGTCTCGAACATATCTTATAATCAGTGTTATTAATATTATCTACAATTCGTTGTTGCCTCCTCCCAATAGTACTGCACAAACTTTCTGACACGCCCAGGAGCGACGGATCGGTACTCTTCCGGATTGTTTACGCCCCCGAGTTAAAATTAATTTTGAAAATATGTAGGAGTGTACGGAGCTTGTCAGAACAGAAAACTGTCTGAAATAATGTGTTTACAGTTAAATCTAACCAACTCCGCCGTAGCCGGTCCCAAGCCCGGTTGATAAAGGAGCGGACAAGGTAGAAGCAGCTACTAAGAAACTTCAAGATACCCTTGACAATGTTAGTGCTTGGACATAGAAGTGGAACATAAACGAGTCAAAATCAGCTCATGTAAACTTTAATAACAAAAGAATTAATGCAGTGTCTGTGTTTCTAAACCGTAAAATAATTCCTTGTAGGAATGAAGTGAAGTACCTTGGCATGGCATTGGATGCTAGATTAAACTAGAAGACACACGTTAAAAAGAAGAGAAAAGAACTTGATGTTAGGTATAGAAAAACATACTGGCTCCTCGGTAGAAGATCAGAATTAGACACTTATAATAAACTGCTCTTCTATAAACAAGTGCTAAGACATGTGTGGACGTACGGTTTGCAGTTAAGGGGCTGTACCAAAGTGTCAAACATTAAAATTATACAAACTTTCCAGAACAAATTTATGCGGATAGCTATTGGTGCACCGTGGTACATCAGGAACTAAAATATTCATAGATATCTTCGAAGCTCTTGAAGAAGTGATAAGGTCTACTGCAGCTAGACAGAAGAAGACGCTTCTAAACCACGTCAACACAGAGATGCAGTGACATTGTGTAAGAAAGACATCTTATAAGAAAGAAGCCGTTGGACTTACTGTAGAGATGAAGTTATTTAGTGGAATAATTTATCTTAATGCTATTTTATTTCAATGAATAGACCTACTGCTAGTTAAGTTTATTCTTAGTTGTAGTTGTGTAATAAAAAAACAAAAATTTAAAAAAGTTAGATCTAACCAGACTTTTGTCGGGAAACTCTTCCCCCGTGTCTGTCACTTTCTCCTCCTCTTCTTCCTATTGCTCTAAAAATCTCTTCCACATTGTTAAACCATATCTTACAGATTTACTTTTCTACTCTTCTTTTCTCTTGTGATCTATTTCTTGCCTTTGTGTTTTCGTTCTTTCCAGGTTAATTGTAAGGTTTGGAACTGTTTAAAAAAAAACTTTTTTACCGCGCCCATGCCTGTCAACACAGAAGCTTGTTACTTGTACAGATCGATTTAGAAAATTAACTTGTACACATTATTTTTACAGAATTTGGTTTTACTATAAATTTTATAGTTAATTTTAATTTCTTTTCTAGTTTTCTTTTAAATAACCTCCTTCCTAGTTAGTTCCTTGTTTTTGTTTTAGTATTTTAACGTAGGACTAGTTATACGTTGTGGTTTTTAAAGGTTAAATAACTGAAGCTAACAAAATTCGTCGGTTTTAGTGGATTTCTATTTGAGGTCACGACAACAACAACAATTCTATTCAACAATTCAACAGTTTTTATTGTTCTGAAATTCGGTACGAAGGTATCTTGTAGAAAGCCTTTTTTGATTTACAATAACGAGTGTACGCTGTTTTGATCAATCGCATTGACCGATTGTTTTGGAATTTGATACAAAGGTTGCATAAAGCACAAATGAGCACATGTAAGATTTTTCCTCATTTATTTCCATTTGAAGAATGCGGCCTCTAATTTAACGATGACGAGTGTGACCGCTTCGTGGAGAAAGAGCATAAAATTTCCAATGAAGTTAGTCCGGTAATATTTTTTCGTAAATATTACGATTACGAGCGCTGCCGTGGAGCGCCCTCTATATAGTAATTAAGAATATACTGCGAAGTCTGCTGTTCAGTGAACTACCAGTTAAAATCTCAGTTACGATATTTTAATGACAACCAACCATACTTTCTATATACGGTAACACTGTACAGTCTAGTACAAAAGTAAAAAAAATATTAAATTACAAGCAGTGCGAAAGGTTTCTTGTCCGGCGGCCAGTGGGCATGCAAAAAACCACTTGCGGATAACTGGAACCAGTTATTTAATAAGCAGAACAAGATGGAATTGATCGTCGCTCGCTACATCTCGCTGTTCTTATTCAAATACACAAAAAACCATGAAGCAAGTCGACACCTCTCAGCTGTTAACTCACTGCATCATTAGCCCAACAATGCAAGACGCCCAGAGCACCATCGGTTCCGGTCTGTGCTACACTTTGCCCATAGGCCTATACAGGACGGTCATTTTCTTCTTGCTTGGTCGACAATCGACAATAACATCGTTAGACAAATGTATATAGGGATTAATCGTGACAATCAGCTGTCTCGATGACGTCACTGGGAACGAATAATATATTTTCGAAAATCTGATTTTACCTAATCAGCAAGAATGTTTAACCTTTATTTTGTGTTGGACTATCATAACTAGTAGTTTAAAGAACAGTATATTTTAAATTAATAAAAACAGCGCTTCACAACAGCGACGTAACGTCTTCCGCCAATTTAACCGGTAACCGTAATATTTACGAAAGATATTATTGGACCAACTTTATGTACTTTTTCCATGAAGCGATTAGAATTATTGTAGGTCTTGCCGTTCACCCAGTATTTCAGGAAATGACGAGCAACTACGTTCTCATTGTTGAATCAGAGCCCGCCATCTTGAAACGGAAGTGAATGGGAAAAATCTTACACATTCTTTTGGGCTTTGTACAAGGTACTAAGAGAATAAAATTTCAAAACAATCGGCCAATGCGTTTCGCCAAAACATGGTATTTTAAAGAAAACGTAGAAATCACGTTATCATATATCGTTTACTATAATAAAAAATGTTGAGGTTGTGGTAAATCAAACAAATACATAATGAACGATTTATGAATAACCATAGATCGTACGGTAATATAATAATCCGTAATGTATAATAACTAAATAAATAATAATCCGATAATATAATAATCTAGACGGAATATAAACGGACTAGAAGTACAGCCACCGTTATAAAAAGTGTGATCGATATCAGTGGCTAAAGTCCAAGTAATTGTACTAACTGCCGCTACGAACGCTGCAAGCTGCAAGGACTGAGGGTGGAGACGTTTGAAAAAATAAACAGTACTATTATCTATTTAACTGTAGTTGAATACTTTGCCGTAAGATAACACCAGCTGCGAGCGCTCATATCTTGGTTGTCATTCTAATACGTCTATATTTAAAGGTAGGTAGATTACATACTAAGATTCTGTAACATAATCTCTGCACGCAGCTGTCTCGCTGACGTGATAGAAGCTTATCTCCAAAAGGTTTTCTCTTTATCTTACTCTTTTATATTATGATTTCACCACCATAACCAGCACTGAAAACTGCATATATTAGCATTCTAACTTCGAAATCACATTAGAAATACAAAAACACAAAATACTTTCTTAATTTCAACGGATTTTGAAAATTCAAAAAGCTGGTTTATACAATTTTTAACGCTGATTACGACGGTGGAATCAGATTTTTAAAAACATTTATGACGAAAAAAGTTATTAATTTTTAAAGTTTTGAAATGATCGTCATTTTGAAACTGTTGAACGAAATTATCCAAGTTACTATTATAATTGATTTTTGTGTCAGGTTTGAATTAAATCGGAACAAAATTGCGAACATGGGCATGTTAACACTTACGCATACATTTATAGGATCTTATCATGATGATCTCCATGATCTTCGATAGTTCACTTCTGCATTAGAAATTCGCTAAAAAAACTGGCCCAGTATCTAAAGCGTGTGTATGCAAAATTTCGTGACAATTCACGTAATAGTTGAGATTTCTAACCTGGACAAATGCAGGCTACAGTAGGACTTAGTTCGATTTCATTGATATACTGTATTGTTTCATTCGTACGAACTCGTGCAATTTCGGGCAAACTCGTTTCGTACTCGCAACGATAGCCTTTACTTTATCTAATCGCCGATTTGTCAATAACTTTCGCCGAGATGTTTCCCAGCACGTACTTTCCCTAATTGGTCACATGACATATCATACGGTCTACATTCCAAGTAACGGGGCTGGGGCAATTCACAACGGAACGAATCGAAAAACCAGCGTGAAATTATCGAACCTTTGTCGTCAGCAACAATACGTCCGCTGATCTGTGCAGGCCAGGCGTGGAGAAAGCAATGTACACGCTCGGCTGGAAAACACGCAGCGTATTTTTGGCTGTTATATTGGCAAACCTGAATTGTGCGTGACACAGGTTTGCCAAACGTTCTGATTTTAAAAGATTCGTTCAGTGTCACGCAGAATAATATTCCGGACTATTTTACCGATTTCAAGGTCATAATCATGACAAACACTAGTCTTGCTGACGTGATGGAAGCGAATTTTTAAGAAACGAATAATATTGCTATTTTAAATTAATATAACAAACTGAAAACAAGATTAATGGGAAAGTAATTAATACTCGTCTGAAAAGTTTTCAGCCTCCGTTTCATGCATTAACTTTTTTTTATTTTAAGGCGAAAAGCACATTGAGGCTATTATCGCCTCCCTAAATGTAAATGTGAGTGTAAAGTGTTAAAGTACCGCGAGGGACGTTTAATAGTATCCTCTCAATAGGTGCAGCCAGTCTAAACCTGCGGGGTTAGTTAATATGTAGATCGCTCCAAGATCTACGTTAGCAATCGTAACGTTTTCCGCCAATTTAACCGGTAACCGTAATACTTACAAAAAATTTACTGTACCAACTTTATTGGAAATGTTATGCTATTCCTCCATAAATCGGTAAAAATAAATTTAGCCTTTCAGCCAGTATTACAAGTTAAAACCAGCAACTACACTCAGAACCCTCCATCTCAAAACAAAAGTAAAAGGAACAAAAATCTTGTAGATACGTTTTTAGGCTTTGTATAAGGTAACAAAGTACCAAATTTTAAAACAATTGGTCAATGCGTTTGGCCAAAACTGCTTACAACCGTCATCTTTAAATCATAGAGCGCCATCTTGAAACGAAAGTAAATAGAAATATGCATACATCATGTGGGCTTTTTACGAGGTACCTTTGTATCAAATTTCAAAAACATCTGTCATTGTGTTTAACTGAAATTTTGTACGCTCTACTTGTAAATTAGAGGCAGCCATCTTTAAACGGAAGTGAATAGGAAACAATCTTACTTATACGTTGTTCGGGCTTTATATAAAGTATCTCCATAGTAAGTTTCAAAACAATCGGCCAATACGTTTGACCCAAACTACGTAACAAAGGAAAAAACAAGCCTGAAAGGTCGAGTTGTAATAAACCTAGCTTCGCTCGGTCAGTAATAAATTTTTGTCCAAGAAATTTTGGTATGAAGGGGTCGCTTTATTGAGGGTAAGAAGTTAAAAGTTTAATAATTATCTAAGTATAGATATGGCCTTCCTTTAAGTATCATTGAACTTTTCACTAATTTGTTTCTGTAAATTGCAAATTTACAAGATTTTTCTATGATTGAGGTCAAGTTTCAAGCTTAAGATCATTCTAAAACATAAAATTTTTAATTTTTATCTTTTCTCAGAAGCTGATTTCATTGTTCTGCGATGAAAATCTGCATATATTAACATTTAAAATTTTTAAATTCCACTTGAAAACGTAGCTGTCGGTGGTCACTATAGCATTTGAATATTCAAAATGCTAATTCATGCATCGTAATGTCTATTACGATACCAATGTAATTCGAAAATTTAAAACACTAATTTAAACCAATTTCAACGCTCAATACGATGGTGGCTGTAAAGTTTCATAACGTGAGCGAGACAGCTGCGTGCCGTCCACCAACGTAACGCCAAATGTTCACCTTTTGTTCAACTTGACCCCGTGGGACCGCCGGTTGTGTTTTCACATGTTTGTTGACTATGGAGTAACGTATAACTAGCCTAGATAAGTCAGCCTTACGTGAGGTTAATAACACCTTAGCTTGGTGGGGTGAAACCGACTGCCAGGCTAAACACCGGTGACTGTGTAAATAGGTCGAGAATTTGCTAAAACCGCAAAACCAATCACAGATTTTCTTCTTGGACTTGATAGAAGCGGGTTTCAAAATAGTAAGTGTTCATGTTAAACATTACTGAAAATCCGACTTCACTAATATAACCAGCGTTAAAAACTGCGTAAATTAGCATTTTAAATTAACAAATTACACATTGAAAATGCGAAATTAATCTGAAACGTTGTGAATCTTGAATAGCCAATTCCGATATTGAAGTAAAGTTATGAATATTGTTAAATGGCGCCCATTTTGGGCAATTTCGATTTACTTTGCAATTAACTAGTTTACCTACTACCGAAGTTAATGTTTTGTCCATATTGTAAAACTTTAAGTTTAATTAGTACTAGCCACAAAGGACTTACTAGCTCTACAACGTCAAGCCTACTTATAGGCTACAACGTTAACTATTAACGAATTGGCATTGCAAAAATGGGCTATTGGCGCCATCGCGGTAAGACTCAGACCTGAAACCTTGAAACGAGCATCGATCGTCACCACTAGATCATTTTTTCAGGTGTTGTTAAAATTTAATATAGGCTTATACAGTAAATGTACCAATTAATAGATACCTGGTTATTTTGTAGAACAACTAAGAAAAACCATGCATGTTTATTTTAAATTAAAAAAGGACTGCTTTTTTGACTCTTTTTCACAAATTGATTGTTTTTGTGTTATTTGGATTTAAAAATTCAAATGCTCTCCACTTTGAAAGGTATAATTTGATAAGATTGTCTACTTTTTAACAATAAGTCTATCTTCGTAAATATTACGCCAAATTTCAACATAATTAGTCAAAATTTGCTGTAGGTGAAAAAGCAAGAAACCAAAATAATACTGAATCCATGTTTATAGGAGTTTTAAAAATTTAATAAAAGAAGACCATTGCAAAAGTTTGGCAGCTTATTTTAGAAACACTCTGTATGTATATGTGTGTGTTAGCACGTTCTTATTCGCAATTTTGGTACGATTTTATTCAAACTCTGTACAAAAATCGATTATAATAAACAGCTTGAACAAGTTCGTTAATCAGCAAAATTCATTGAACGGTTTCAAAATGGCGACCATTTTAAATATTTAAAAATTCATAACTTTTTTTTAAGTTTTGTTGAAAATCTGATTTTCCCATCGTAATCAGCGTTAAAGACTGCATAAATTAAAATTTGTGAATTTTCAAAATCAGCTGAAATTTAAGAAGATTTTTGACGGCGGTCAGGGATCGTTTTCGGATTGTCAACGAAATTTGAAAGTTTAAAATGTTAATGTATTCAGATTTTGATTTCTGATTAGGATGGTGAAATCCAAATTTCAAAAATAATAAGTTAAAGAAAATTCGTTGGGAAATTTGCTTCTATCACGTCATCGAGACAGCTGCGTTAATTTCTTAATTAATATTAGGGACCATCTAATATTTCGTGACTATTCAACATTACAACTAAACAATATCAAATCGCAACATGGTTTTTTTCATTCCTGATATACTTTCTCCAACACGTGTCGTGCTTATAATGATCTGACCTCTCTCAATGTCACCAAAATACTTTCACTAATTTATTGTTGGAAATTTAAAACAATTAGTTACACAAGGAAGGTAGGACTGCATGCATTTGACTGGTCAACTTTCCTTGGGCTGTTTTAAATTAATTAGTTGTTCATTTTTATTGTTCAGCTTACCAAGAGGGACATTCAGCTTGTTAGAGTGGCAGCATTGTGCTACTAAATTTATATATAATTGAATGGTGCACGCAAACATTACGGGCACGCATTTCTGAAAATGAAAACGCTATTTACATCGTTTGAAATTTTAACCTGTTATAATTTTTTTAACGAAATTTCATTGAAAAATTGAGCTATTGGAGCAACCATCGTGGTAATTACCCCCGCCAAGGGGACAGCTGTTCACCAAGTGTCTCATCTTTCATCGGACAGTGTATAACTAGTCTCCAGTGTGAACGCACTCTAATCTGATCCCTGCATGCTTCGACAGTTTTTTATATTGCTACAATTAGTGCGATAACGTAAAGTTATGAAGACATTTCCGCATCGTTTGTTTACATGAACAAAGCGCAAATATACATTGAACATTGAATTATACGGTCGATTGTGAAGTAAATGTATAGTAGCAGTCATGAATGATATGGAAGGATAATGGGAAAGGAAAGGATGTGTTTATGAAAAATTTCCATGAAAGTGTATCCTTTGGAAACATGTTCATGAAGATGTGTCAATGAGAGTATCCATGAGGATGTAGAGAGTTTCTCAAGTCGATATGTTCATGAAAACGCATACATGAGCACGAATGGAAAATGTTCCTAAAGATACATCGTGTTAACTGTTAATGAAAATATAACAGTGACGGATATCAATGGAAACGTATCTACAAAAATATACCAACGAGAAATGTGTCCATGGATACGTGTTCATGAAACTGTATACAAGAGGAAGTATCCAGTAATAGTATTCATGAAAACGCCAACGAAAATATGATTATGAAGTCGTAATCATTTCCTGTTGCTGTGGAAATGTATTAATGAAGATATGCCAATGAAAATGTGATTATGAAGTCGTATTCCTGCAAAGTTATCATTAGGATGTTGCTTTGGAAATGTATTCATGAAGATGTGCCAACAAAAATGTGATTATGAAGTTGTATTCCTGCAAAGTTATCATGAGGATGTTGCTTTGGAAATGTATTCATGAAGATGTGCCAACGAAAATGTGATTATGAAGTTGTATTCCTGCAAAGTTATTATAAGGATGTTGCTGTGAAAATATAGCCAATTCATGAAGACGTGCAACGATAATGTGATTATGAAGCCGTATTCTTTCAAAGTTATCATAAGAATGTTGCTATGGAAATGTATTCATGAAGACGTGCAACAAAAATGTGATTATGAAGCCGTATCCCCATGAGGATGTTGATATGGAAATGTACTCATGAAAATGTGTCAACAAAAATGTGTTCATACAAATGTCATCATGAAGTTTATCCCTGAAAAGTTATCATGAAGATGTTGATATGGAAATCTACTCATGAAGATGTGCCAGCGAAAATGTATCTATAAGAATATGATCGTGAAATTGTATCCCTGCGATGTTATAATGGGGAATCTGCAATGGAATAGTATTCATGAAGATGTGCCAACGAAAATGTGTCCATATCAATGTATCCTGGATGTCACCATGGAAATTTATTTATGAAGACGTGTTAATGAGAAAGCGTCAGTAAGGAAATTGCCACAGAAAATTTGCTTACGTGTATATACCCATAAAAACATATACATAATAATGTATCTACAGGAGTGTATCTTATAGAAACATGTTCATGAGGATGCGCCAATGAGAAATTGTTCATATGTATGTGCTCATGAAATGTGCTCATTAGGTTGTGTCCAATAAAGTATGACCAAACAGTGTGTATTTGTATATTAATTGGGCAAATTCTATTGAAAAATTAATGTACACGTTTCGCACTATACTCGGAAAATTGTACCATAAACAAATAATTATTGGATATTCGTTTTCATCACGTTGGAGAGACAGTTTCGTGCTGTGATTATTTTTATTCTTTTCTATTACGTCGGAAGACAGTTTCGTGCCGTGATTATTTTTATTCGTTTCTATTACGTCGGGAAGACAGTTTCGTGCCGTGATTATTTTTATTCTTTTCTATTACGTTGGAGAGACAGTTTCGTGCCGTCATTATTTTTATTCGTTTCTATTACATCGGGGAGACAGTTTTTTGCTATAATTATTTTTATTACTTTCTATTATGTCGGAGAGACAGTTTCGTGCCGTGATTATTTTTATTCGTTTCTATTATGTCGGAGAGACAGTTTCTTGCTATAATAATTTTTATTACTTTCTATTATGTCGGAGAGACAGTTTCGTGCCGTGATTATTTTTATTCGTTTCTATTACGTCGGAGAGACAGTTTCGTGCCGTGATTATTTTTATTCGTTTCTATTACGTCGGAGAGACAGTTTCGTGCCGTGATTATTTTTATTCGTTTCTATTATGTCGGAGAGACAGTTTCTTGCTATAATTATTTTTATTACTTTCTATTATGTCGGAGAGACAGTTTCGTGCCGTGATTATTTTTATTCGTTTCTATTATGTCGGAGAGGTAGTTTCGTGCTGTGATTATTTTTATTCGTTTCTATTACGTTGGAAAGACAGTTTCGTGCCGTAATTATTTTTATTCTTTTCTATTACCTCGGAGAGACAGTTTCGTGCCGTGATTATTTTTATTCGTTTCTATTACGTCGGAGAGACAGTTTCGTGCCGTGATTATTTTTATTCGTTTCTATTATGTCGGAGAGACAGTTTCGTGCCGTGATTATTTTTATTCGTTTCTATTACGTCGGAGAGACAGTTTCGTGCCGTGATTATTTTTATTCGTTTCTATTATGTCGGAGAGACAGTTTCGTGCTGTGATTATTTTTATTCGTTTCTATTATGTCGGAGAGACAGTTTCGTGCCGTGATTATTTTTATTCGTTTCTATTACGTCGGAGAGACAGTTTCGTGCCGTGATTATTTTTATTCGTTTCTATTACGTCGGAGAGACAGTTTCGTGCCGTGATTATTTTTATTCGTTTCTATTATGTCGGTCGGAGTTTCGTGCTGTGAGTTTCGTGCTGTGATTATTTTTATTCGTTTCTATTACGTTGGAAGAGACAGTTTCGTGCCGTGATTATTTTTATTCGTTTCTATTACGTCGGAGAGACAGTTTCGTGCCGTGATTATTTTTATTCGTTTCTATTACGTCGGAGAGACAGTTTCGTGCCGTGATTATTTTTATTCGTTTCTATTACGTCGGAGAGACAGTTTCGTGCCGTGATTATTTTTATTCGTTTCTATTACGTCGGAGAGACAGTTTCGTGCCGTGATTATTTTTATTCGTTTCTATTATGTCGGAGAGACAGTTTCGTGCCGTGATTATTTTTATTCGTTTCTATTACGTCGGAGAGACAGTTTCGTGCCGTGATTATTTTTATTCGTTTCTATTACGTCGGAGAGACAGTTTCGTGCCGTGATTATTTTTATTCGTTTCTATTACGTCGGAGAGACAGTTTCGTGCCGTGATTATTTTTATTCGTTTCTATTACGTCGGAGAGACAGTTTCGTGCCGTGATTATTTTTATTCGTTTCTATTACGTCGGAGAGACAGTTTCGTGCCGTGATTATTTTTATTCGTTTCTATTACGTCGGAGAGACAGTTTCGTGCCGTGATTATTTTTATTCGTTTCTATTACGTCGGAGAGACAGTTTCGTGCCGTGATTATTTTTATTCGTTTCTATTACGTCGGAGAGACAGTTTCGTGCCGTAATTATTTTTATTCGTTTCTATTACGTCGGAGACACAGTTTCGTGCCGTGATTATTTTTATTCGTTTCTATTACGTCGGAGAGACAGTTTCGTGCCGTGATTATTTTTATTCGTTTCTATTACGTCGGGGAGACAGTTTCGTGCCGTGATTATTTTTATTCGTTTCTATTACGTCGGAGAGACAGTTTCGTGCCGTGATTATTTTTATTCGTTTCTATTACGTCGGAGAGACAGTTTCGTGCCGTGATTATTTTTATTCGTTTCTATTACGTCGGAGAGACAGTTTCGTGCCGTGATTATTTTTATTCGTTTCTATTACGTCGGAGAGACAGTTTCGTGCCGTGATTATTTTTATTCGTTTCTATTATGTCGGAGAGACAGTTTCGTGCCGTGATTATTTTTATTCGTTTCTATTACGTCGGAGAGACAGTTTCGTGCCGTGATTATTTTTATTCGTTTCTATTACGTCGGAGAGACAGTTTCGTGCCGTGATTATTTTTATTCGTTTCTATTACGTCGGAAGAGACAGTTTCGTGCCGTGATTATTTTTATTCGTTTCTATTACGTCGGAGAGACAGTTTCGTGCCGTGATTATTTTTATTCGTTTCTATTACGTCGGAGAGACAGTTTCGTGCCGTGATTATTTTTATTCGTTTCTATTACGTCGGAGAGACAGTTTCGTGCCGTGATTATTTTTATTCGTTTCTATTACGTCGGAGAGACAGTTTCGTGCCGTGATTATTTTTATTCGTTTCTATTACGTCGGAGAGACAGTTTCGTGCCGTAATTATTTTTATTCTTTTCTATTACCTCGGAGAGACAGTTTCGTGCCGTGATTATTTTTATTCGTTTCTATTACGTCGGAGAGACAGTTTCGTGCCGTGATTATTTTTATTCGTTTCTATTACGTCGGAGAGACAGTTTCGTGCCGTGATTATTTTTATTCGTTTCTATTACGTCGGAGAGACAGTTTCGTGCCGTGATTATTTTTATTCATTTGTATTACGTCGGAGAGACAGTTTCGTGCCGTGATTATTTGTATTCGTTTCTATTACGTCGGGAAGACATTTTCGTGCCGTGATTATTTTTATTCGTTTCTATTACGTCAGAGAGACAGTTTCGTGCCGTGATTACTTTTAAATGTTCGCCTTTAATTAGTATACCGCTAGTGTGTTCTTACAGGTCTAAACGCTACAATGTAACCTATAATTAGTCGATATAAGTTAAACTTATGTTTCTTAGAAAGATAGTATAGTGTGTTTCTGAAGATACATGTTGCAATAGAAAGTTTCCATAAAAGTGTGCCCAAGAGGATGTTTACATTGTAATAAGCCCATGAAGATGTGATGAGAAACAGTCAATGAAAATGTAAGGACGTTTCCATGAAAATATACCTATAACTACCATAAAGATGATTCTTATCGCCATCGAAGCTCTCTTATGAAAACATAACTAAACATTGGTTATATTAGACCTGTAGACACGAAAAATTAAACTAACAGAGCTCTTTCTTTAACTGGATCAAGATAAAAAGGACTCATGTTTTAATAATATGTTTTAAATTCGTGTTGTCAATCAACTTCTTATATTATAAGATTTTAAATCTGTAGGGTCTACATCATTAGAACTTAATTTAAGACTACTAGTTTTATTCAAAGATTTAGAGAAACCCGCACTGCTGCAGGCCATGCTTAATTGCATGCCTTGAGCTGCTGACGCAAGTTATACAGGATCCGTTTCACGAAAATATATGATATATAAAACCTAGTACATAATTAATTCTACAAGTTCAAAATTGCAAACAATACTTTGACTGTTCGTAGAAAGTTAGTTTAAAGCATATTTTAAAAGTACATTCTCTCGAATTTGAGGGAAACTATACATTTTTCTTAATAATTGCTCTAAAGGGCGACAGTTTCCTTAAGAAATGAACGGTAATTGTTCAGCTGTAAATAATAATTAAGTTCTAATGTTAGTTTCTATGGTAACGAAAATATACATTTCATAACAGCTGTTAAATAAACTGAAAATTATTAATAATAAAAGTTACAATATTGATTTCTATGGTAACGAAAGTGTAATTGGTATAACAGCTGTTAAATAAACACAAAGTTATAAATATTGGTTCCTATTTTAGGCCCTAACAGTTTAAATATTAAATCAAAATAAATAGATATTTCGTGAAGTTGGCCCACGAAGTGGTTAGTAGTTTCCTCTAATATATATATATATATATATATATATATATATATATATATATATATTATTATATTATATAATATTATAATTATATAATACAATATATATATAATATATATATATATATATATATATATATATATATATATATATATATATGTATGTATGTGTTTTAGTATCTTCACTTTTACAATCGCAATTTTGTTCCGATTTGCTTCAAACGATACATTCATCGACTCTGGTAATAGCTTGAACAAGTTTGTTAACCAGCAAAATTCGTTCAACAATTTTAAAATGGCGGTCATTTCAATCTTTTAAAAAAATTCTAATCCTCGTATGTGTTAAAACATGCATTAATCAGCATTAAAATTTTCAAACTCGATTGTAAATAATAAAATCTGACAAGAGTCGTGGTTTACTTTCAGCTTAATCTTAAAGTTTAAAATGCTAATGTATGCAGGTTTTGATGCTGATTACGATGGTGAAATCGGATTTTCAGAAAAAATTAACAAATTGCTGGAAATTCTTTTGCATTACATCAACGCGACAGCTGAGCGCGACCTTTATTTCGAATTTGCTACACAGTAGCTTATCCAATACGTAATTGTTACTTGCGTTACCATAGTAACAGGATTGAGACTATTATAAATACAGTATTATAATTTAATACCACAGACATAAGCTCCGCCTACTTCGCAATCAGCTGAAAGTAGCAATTGGAAATGTTTGCTCCTTGACCTCTAACGACTTCCGAAGGTCACGCGCCGGCTAATTTATTCATCGCTGTAGGGTTAGTTTGTTTTATACGTACTTCAATCAGCTGTTACTTCCCTGCTTACACGTTCTGAGAAGATTCGTAAATTTTGGAACTGTCGTAGCGAGAAACCCACAGGGCTGAAAATATATGAAAAATAGTGTGTTCTGCCATGGCCCCCATGTGACATTTTGGGCCTGGGATTCAAAATCTGAAGCGGGCACCTTATTATGATTAAGTATGTGTTTTTTATGAAGTGGAAAATGTAGTCCATTTACGTCTAGAATACGTTTATTCTATTTATTCGTTGACTTTTTATTTGTTAAACATTAATCTTTACAGTTAACAAATATTTTAAAAAGCTTTTAACTACTCAAAAACGTTACCTCCCTCAGATGCACTGTTTTTTGCACCTTTTTTGGGGCCATAGGTTCCGCAGTGAATTTAAATGGTGGGTTTTACCAATGTAGATCATTGATGAGTGTCAGTAATCCAGGATAAATTTCACTAAACAGGCTGTTATATTGGATGAATTGATTCAGTATCGTAAACAAATAAAAACGATATATTTTAAAATTGTAGTAGTTTTTGAACAGCTGATTGCTTAAATTATACTACTCTTTACTTTATCAATCAATTAGAAATTATTAATTTAGAAAATAATGAATCAAAATGTGTGTGTGTGTGTGTGTGTGTGTGTGTGTGTGTGTGTGTGTGTGTGTGTGTGTGTTTTAGCACTCATACAAGATTCCAGTTTTTGCCTAATTTGATTAAATACTTAGACTGGCTTGATTGATATGGCTTGGACGTGCTGTTTATCCAGCAATATCCGTTTAAAAGTTTCAAAATGGCTGCCATTTACAATCTTAAAAAATATGATTTATTATGAGTTTTTTTTCCAAAAAGTGATTTCACCAACGTAACCCCGCAGGGGTGCAGACTAGCTGCACCTATTGAGACGATTTAGACGTCCCTCGCGGTACCCGAGTCTAACACACTTACACTTACAACACTACACTTACATAATTAGTTTTTTTTTTAATTTCCAAATTCCCTTAGATTAACAACACGAAAAAAACAATCTCACAGCGATCAGGTTTAATTTTTGTGTTTTCAAAGTATAACTTAAAAGTTTAATATATGCTAATTTATATCGATTTTATTCAAACTAGCCACGGAAATCGATTTCGTTAATTTAGCTTAGAGAAGTTCGTTACCCAGCGAAATCTATTCAACTGTTTCCAAATAGCGGCCATCTCAAATCTTTAATTGGCCATAACTTCCTTGTTTTAGTATTTTTTTATTTCCCAATATAGTAATCAGATTTCAAATCTGCATAAGTTAGCGTTTTAAAAGTACTGCTGATTTTGATGGTAAGATTAGATTTTCAGGAGTTAAAATTTGAGTTGTGTGTGTGGGGGCGCGTGCCTGCACGCTCACGTTCGCAATTTTGGTTCGATGTCACTCAAACTTGGCACAAAAAATCGATTATAATAATAGCTTGGAAAAGTTTGTTAACTAGTAAAATTAATTAAGAAATTTCAAAATGGCGGGCATTTAAAATCTTTAAAAATTCATAAAATTTTTGTCTTAAATGTATTTGAAAATCCAATCCAATTTAACGCTTATAATCAGCGTTAAAATGTGCACAAATTAGCATTTTGAATTTTTAATATACGTTAAAATTAAGAAACTAATTTGACAGCGGTCAGGGTTCATTTTCGTATTTTTAATGTGATTTCGATATTTTAAAATGCTAATGTAGACTATGTATAACGCTGATTGTGATGGTGAAATCAGAATTTCAAGAAGGATAAGAGAGAGGAAAACGTTTGGAAATTCGCTTCTATCACACTACTTTTGGTTCTTACAGGTTTTGAAATATAAATAGCTGTTGAAATTTACATGGAACTTTTAAACCATATGAAATACTTTGTTTTTTTTTAGTAAAACCAGCAAGTAAAACAAACATACCATAAAAGGTTCACTGTTAGCCACTGAACCGAATGTTTAACATGTAAATTATGCTCCCAGACCGAACATCGATTACAGATAAGACCCCATACAAGGCATTGCGAGTATCCCCCCAGACTGTGCATATAAAATCACCCGTCATAAGAGCCCGTGATTTTACGGGAGCCGTTTAAAAAAACTGCCATCATAAATTTGAACGCTGACCGTAAATTTGGCGTGGTGGAGGTTTTATTCCGCTGCTAATTGGAGTGGTTCGCTGCGCTCGGAAAAAAAGTGGTTCCTGCGAGCTGGGGCATAACAAAACACCGTAACGTCATTGATTATCTAGCGGGCAAAACTGAATAATTGCCTTTCTTATTCGATTCCTGTAACACAGGATGTCTGAAAAATAACTTACTTTTTCACTACGAAACAAATGTTGGTCTCGAATTTGAGGGAAACTATATATTTTTCTTAATTAAAACCTTAGGAAGGACTTTAAAGAGCGAAAGTTTCCAAAAGAAATGAAAAGTAATACTTAGCTGTAAATAATAATTAAGTTATAATATTGGTTTCTGTGGCAACAAAGTATAACTTTCATAACAGCTGTTAAATAAATATAAAATTATAAATAATAAAGTTCTAACAATGGTTTTACATAAGGATTATGACCTATTTTCCAGTCTAGTGGTCTATTTACTCACCTCGTAAAGACTATCGCGGTTTTTAAACCTTACTGTTTCATCTTCAGGCCGTAATACAAAACGTCAAATCCCTCTGTTGCTCCCTTGAGGTCGTCACAAAGTTAAACTAAACATTGAAAACACATGTCACAAACACTAAACACAATTACACGATTAAAATACACACGTTAAATTTGGTTTGGCCAAACGATACGTGCAAGTTGTATGTCGCACTACAGTCCGTAATGTAACATTTTTTAGGAAGCGAAAATAGGTATCAACTCGACTGTTCCGCATTTGGTTTGTGTGTTTGTTACGCAGTTTTGGCCAAACGCATTGACAGCTTGTTTTGAAATTTGGTACGGAGGTACTTTGTACAAAGCATTATATTTCCCCATTCACTTCTGTTTCAAGAAGGCGGATTCTGATTTACAATAAAGAATTACGCAGTTTTAGCAAAACGCATTGACCGATTGTTTTGAAATTTGATACGGAAGTACCTTGTACAAAGCATTATATTTCTCTATTCATTTCCGTTTCAAGATGGTGTCTTCTGATTTACAATAAAGAATTACGCAGTTTTAGCGAAACGCATTGATGATTGTTTTGAAATTTGGTAGAAAGGTACCAATAAAGCCCGAAAGACATAAGTGTAAGATTTTTCTCATTCATTTCCGTTTCAAGATGGCGGACTTTGATTCAAAATTAGAGTGTAGTTACTGTCTACTTTCTGTAATATTGGCTAAACCTGTTATAATTTTTACCGTTTCACGACGACAGAGCATAAAGTTTCCAATAAATTTGTTCCAGTAACATTTTTCGTAAATGTTCCGGTTACCTGTTAAATTGGCGGAAAGGTTTACGAGCGCTGTCGTGGAGCACTTAATATTAATTAAGAATTTGTTGCGAGGTCTACTGTTCTCTGAAATACTAGTTAGAGTGGTCGTAAAACATTTTATACTCGTACATACAATATAATAAATGTGTGTGTGTGTGTGTGTGTGTGTGTGTGTGTGTTTAGCACGATTTTAGTGGTTACCTATAAAAACCGTTCAACCATTTCAAAATGGCGGTTATTCGAAATATAAAAAGTCACTATTTCTTTATCTAAAACTTTTAAAAAGATTCCATCATAATCAGCGTTCAATCTGCGACAATTAGCACTTTAAATTTTCAAAACCTATCGAAAATACGCAAATAAACTCCCTTCGAACAGGATTCGCTTAGGAATTTCACTTTAATTAATAATTGAAAACGCTAATTTTTGCAAATTTTAACGCTGATTGCGACAGTGAAACAAAATTTTCAAAAATATGTAAGATTGAAAAAGTCATTCAGTGTTCATTTTTACATTTTATTGTAAAGTACATTTTTTTTAATGTCTAATGTCAATATCCCTGATAACAGCACCACACCTAGAGTGCAACACTGAACCCTAAACCAATTCAAAAGACTTCAGTCTCACTAGCTCTGCGTTGTCAGGCAGCTGAAGTACTGATGAAGTCGAAACTCATGTTTTCGGCTTGCTTTTGTATCATTAATGACTTACCAAGGAGCTTTCACTACAGCTCTTAGTACTTTATTTTGAAAAGTCTGAATAATTATATACATTTTTATAAGCAATGATTCATCGTATACAGTTCGAGCGTGTTGCAAAGTCAATGCTTTTCAGCCATCCAAAAAGTGCTACTTATATATCGCACATAAGCTATATACGACGACACATCGTATACAGATCGAGCGTGACGCGAAAACCAATGCTTTTTACTCATCACAAAAGTGCTGTACCTATATATATCTAGCATAAGCTATATATGATGACATTCCCGCAGGGATGCAGACTAACTGCACTTATTGATAGGATTTAGACGCCCCTCGCAGTACCTGAGTGTAACACACACTTACATTTACAACACTACACTTACAACTTTAACACTTTACACTCACACTTACATTTAGGAGGCGATAATAGCCTCAATGTGCTTTTCGCCTTAAAATGAAAAAAATATACGATAACACACCGTATACAACTCGAGCGTGACGCGAAACCAATACTTTTTACTCATACAAAAAGGGCTATAACGCGCCTAAAAAAGCAAAGCTTCAAAAATATATTTTATTTGCATGTCAATAAGAAGACACAGTCGCGTGAGTGTGTTTTCATATGAAGTCCTAAGAGGTGCTTTGAAACACGAAAACATCAACACACAAATTGTAATACGAAAGTTGTAACGAAGTGTGACCAGAATGTGACGATCCATTGCGGAAATAAAAACGCAATAACTAGTTAGAGAGAAGTGGAAGCGGAGGTACAGGTGAACGCACGCAGACCAGATCCTGATCAGGTTCAAGGAGATATCCTGGCCTCTGAGGAGCTGAACACTCGATAGTTCAATGTGTATCACTTTGACGCGCATGCGCCGCCAGGGACGCGCATAAAACGTGCATTAAAGCACCGTGTAGGCATTGTGCTTTATCTTTGTTTTATTGTACCTTTATGCAGTCTACTAGAGTTCTGTATTTGCCTTCCAGTTGAGATATCACACTTTCTTTATTATCATTTAACTGAATAGCACTGTTCTTATAAACTCACACAATATTACAATTATCACCGTCATAGTAAGACCCAGACCCGGGACCTAAAAATGAGCGCTGATCTTGACAATTTTTTCGAAAGGTGTGTGTGTGTGTGTGTGTGTGTGTGTGTGTGTGTGTGTGTGTGTGTGTGTGTGTGTGTGTGTGTGTGTGTGTGTGTGTGTGTGTGTTTGCGGGAAAGGAAGCGAAGTTTTTAATCTTAGCTTTGGCGACAGGAATAAATAAAAAAAAAGTCCCGAACGAAAGAACGTAACGCACGAGCAAACGAATTTCATCTCTCTATTTCTGTCTCTTCCTTTTTTTCCTTATTTTCGATAACAGTACATGCGTATTATAAGAAAACGTTGTGTTGCTTTGGTTTCGGTATTTTTCCTTAGTCGAAGAACACGTGCACGTTGTAACCGTTTGTAATACATTCGAAATTAATACAAACGTTTATAATAATTGTTGAGTAATATTCCTAGTTTTTAACATATAACCTGAAACTTATTATAGTCTATCAGCTGTTCAATGAAATCAGCTGTTCGTTACGAATTAATATAAAACAGCTAATCTTTTACTATAACTACAGTAAATAATATCTATGCTAGGTTCACGTATTTATTTATTTAAACAAACAAGATTATATATTCTGCAAAAATATCATTAACAAAAGCTTCGCTTCTATCGGTAACTTCCCGAGTTCTTTTTTCTTTTTTTTTTGCACGCTTACTTTCGAACATTTTAGTCGTGATTCAAACTCGGCACAAAAATCGATTTCGGTAATGCCTTGGAAGGTCTCGTTAATCAGCGAAATTCGTTTCACAGTTTAAAAATGGCGGTCATTTCAAATTTTTGAAATTTCGTAACTTTTTGTCTTAAATGTTTTTTTAAAAAGCTTTATTTCACTGCCGTAATCGCCACTAAAAAGCTGCTTAAATTAGCGTTTTTTATTTTCAATATCCATTGAAATTAAGATATTTATTTGACGACGGTCAAAGTTCATTTTCGTACTTCCAATGCACTTTGGAAGTTTAAAATGCTGATATATGCAGATTCTAATGCTGAATACAATGGTGAAATCAGAGTTTCGAAAGAAGGATAAGAAAAAATATATATATCGAAATTTGCTTCCCTTACGTCAGGGGAAAACTACGACTGCGTACAGAGTTTATATTTTTCTTCTTTCGGCTAAATATTTTACTTTCTAATGTTATCGTACATATCATAACTCTTATGAGATATATGTGAGGCTTGCTGCAGGTGACATCTTGCGGCAGAGTGTTCACCTACATTTAAATAGATAATAGTACTGTATTTTCTCAAACGTATTCACCACCTGTCCTTACAGCTTGCAGCGTTCCTAGCGGCAGGTAGTCCTATTACTTGGAGTTTAGCCGCTAATATCGAGCACGCGTTTTATATTCAATGTCTGTATTCAACTAAAATAAGTAATATCAGGAAAAGGTAGTTTCGAGAGAACATTTCTAAATTATTTGTGATTATAACTGTGTCTGGGCTTCGAACCAAATTACCCAATATTTAAGAGTGATCACAGTGAATACAGGTTAAATTTTAAAAAATAAACTAAATTGTACTAAAGAATCCATTGTGTTGAGTATATATTACAGGAGGACTGTTGTAAAGTGCAAACATGAGAGAAATTATTTACTACTTTATTTCAATTTTAATAAGACTCTTCCCCCCAATAAGTGATGTAGAAGGCCAACATTTGGCGCTTATGTCAAGGTTCCGGATCTTTTACTTACTTACTAAGATGACCCACATCATATTGAAATTAATTAAAAATCATAACATTTATTTTACATTTTTTTGAAAATCAAATTCCACCATCTTATTTAGCGCTAAAACTGCATTAATCAACTTTGAAAAATTTTCAAATGCCATTGCAAATACGAAAATTAATTTACCGTTCATTTGCGTCATCGAATGTTATTTGCCAATTTCAAACACTGATTAATACAGATTTTCATATTGATTAAAATAGTGATACATTTTAAAAAACACGTAAGGGAAAAGTAATATTTTTGGATCACCACAGCGAGATCAACAAAATAAATAATGTATCCCGAGAGTATTTATTTTCGAACCGTAAATACAGTTTATTTCAAATTCATTAAATGATTTTAATTATGAATAAATTTTGAGACATTAGATTTGCTTTGCGGTTTAATATTTGTAGCTTCTGAAACCAGATTTTTCGTGGAAACAATTGTATATTTCGAGATAACTTATGTATCGTTTTAGCTCCATTGTATATTCAAAACAGCCATAACTTATTTTTTATCAATCTGTATGTTTGTTAGAAGTTATAACATTAATTGATACTTCAGATTCGTTTTATGAAAAAAAGGTGAAGAAAATTTATTTCCAAAACTCAGCTGGCAACAAAATTCAGGAACCACTGTGGTTTAAAAAACTGTGTGAAAGTTCAGGCATTAATACGTAAACATGTCACGTGGTATAGTGGTAACAGCTCCACCGAAACTCAAGAGGACACGGTTTTACCTACCAATTAAAACGAATGTGCCAGAAGCCAGGACCCGATGGCTGCTCCGGAGATAAGAACCGGATTCCTGGCCGAGATGTGTCATTGACCCGAGAAATGTAGATTTATGGAAAACTGTCGCCTAGCTCTGTTATGTTGTTATCCAGGCTCAGTACATAAACAAGAATATTTACCGGTTAGGTTAGGTTAGTTAAACTATTGGACAAAGCTTCCTCGTGAATGTTGTGGGGAATCAGGAATCGCGTCTGCACGACATATAGGATCGTCTACCAGCACGTGTTGATAATCGATTTGGAATGTTTGGATGTTGAAAATTTGTAATAATCCGAGTTCAAGATAGGTTAGTGGTAAATTATTGTGCAAAGCTTCCTTGTGAATATTGTAAAACTTCATTTTCGATTGTCTGTACAACATGAAGACCTTCTAGAATTACAAAGTTGATGAGTTCACACTAATGTACTTCGTGCCCGCGCATGCACTTCTAACGATCGAATATATGCGCATTACTTCTTTCCCCCTTTCTCTTCAATGATAAGTTAAAATTTAACCTGTCCCGCTGTACCTGTGCATGCAGGATTTAGAGAATCCCCGTTTTAATGCTATTACGGCAATAGTTGGCATTTTTATTTTACTTAATTAGATAACTAATAAATTCGTATTTCTCCAAAATGATTACAATTCCAAAGGATGGTTGCAACCTCTCCAACCCCTGGGATCTGACAGTGATTTGACCAAGCCAATCAATTTTGAAAAATTATACCATTTTTTAGTTTTCACGATAACTCACAAACAGAATGCTTTTGGGATATATCAACCGATAAGTTTTATTTGGGTTCTTACGTAGTAAAATTTGATCAAAATCGTTACGGTTGGATTTGAGCAATTTTTTGGTAAAAGAGGCTTCAAGAGATGATTTTTTTGCTGAAGAAAAACAGGTCCTGAAATATAGGCATATCAGAACTATATGTCAGATTTGATAAAAATGGGTGGGCATCGATGTATGTACCAGATCAAGTATCTAAGTAAAACCCACTTGGCAACTTTACGTTGCAGCGCCTAACAAACAGAATGCTCCGGTATTTTTATCTTGTCAAATTACTGAAACCTATTTAACAAAAGACGTGATGAGTTCGCAGGAAGCTCAAAATACCAGCGTCCCATAAAGTAGCCTACATCCTGCAAGAAGCAGAAGCAACACGCACGCTGATTGACCCATCACGCTCACGCTGTGTTTTTATCACCATGGTAACCAGTTTTATAAATTGTTAAATTACTGCGACAGGTTCCGTGAAATGTGTAAACACAGCCTAAACTGTAGACTCGTTTGTTAGTCTCATTCATGCAAACAGTCACGCAGCTGTCTCGCTAACGAGTTGGGAACGGATTTAGAAAATTAATAGTGAACAAACTTTCTAAGATTAAATTAAATTATTAAAATCGGCTAAAACGAGTAAAAAAGACTATATCTGTAAGAATCTCGACACGCAGCTGTCACTGGTGTCATAGAAGCGAATTTCAAAAAGTTACCTTTTTTTGAAAATACGATTTCACTGTTATAAAAAGCATTAAACTTTCAAATTGCATTGAAAATACGAAAATAAAACCAGATTACTGTCAAATTAAATTTATTAATTTCAACGGATTTTGAAATTCGAAATGCTAATTTATGCAGTTTTTAACGCAGATTACTATAGTGTAACCGAACAACTTAAGGCAACAATATTATGTATGTTTCAACTTCACTTTAACAATAGTGCAACTTTTCCAGTTGCAATCTTTATTGTTTCATTATGAAACTTTAGAAGATATACGAGTAAATAAATTCAAATAGTATGACAAGGAATGAAAGCGTAATATTACATAAAAATAGCAAAAACGTAAGTGAGAAGATCGGTTACGTAAGAGCAATACATGTATACAATATACTACCTCGGGATATGAAAGTATTGCCATTCAATTAAGAAAACATTAAAAATAAAGGTGAAAAAATGGATGTTCAGTAGAACTGATGATTGTGGTTATTGATTACGGGCTGGTGGTTGTGGTTGTTGAATATAGAGTATGTGAGGCATGTTGTAGGATAACTTTATTTGAATTTTGTTTAGTTTTGTAAGTAGTTTTAAGGTACCAGTCCGCGTACAGGGATTTGATTCCCTCTGCGGTAACATGCTAATCAATGTAAAAATACTGGTTTTGGTAAATAAATAAATAAAAAGTTTAAATAACCGCCATTTTGAAACTGTTGAACGAATTTTGTTGGTTCACGAAATTTAACAAGTAATTATTACAATCGATTTTTGTGCCAAGTTTGAATCAAATTGGACCCAAAATTGCGAACGTGAACGTACTAAAACACTCTCTCTCTCTCTCTCTCTCTCTCTCTCTCTCTCTCTCACACACACACACACACACACACACACACACTTCTGGGTTCTGGGTCTTCATAGCACCGTGATGGCGGCTTGAATAGCTCGTTTTATAATTGGAATTCTCTAAAAACAGAATGACTACCGTTTAAGACCTATTAATAGATTGCAGTCTAGGTTTTTCTGCTTCTCAATACTTCCAGATTGTCTATTTCTTATTTTAAATTTCACACAAACATCAGTTCAAATTCGGGTATTTCGTAACAACAAAATTTGAACAAAATATGGTGGGCCTGTTTTGATAAATTGAATTTAGTCCGGTTATTTTCCGGATGCTCAATGACTGAATTTTTCTTGGATATAGTAAGTCTAACCCTTGCGTTTTGTTATATTACATATATGGAGGCTAAGATTAAGCTAATTTTATCAAAATTAGCTAATCAATTAGCTAATCCAATTCTTTGAAAGCCAGTTATAAACTACTTGAAGAGCTTTGAGAGCATACATTTCCTGCAAAAAGAATTATTTTAAATTTCTTTAGTACACTTTGCATACATATAAACGTGTTTTTTCCAAAAAAGTATTTATTTACTAATTATTATTTTGTATAAAGCAATACGTACGATTAGAGATGTTCCCATATTGAATTCGACAGGATATTTGGTATCGACAATATCGGAAATAAATATCGATACTACGATATCCGATGATAAGTATCGATATTTTTTATACCGAATAACATTCTTTTTTTAATAAAATATTTACACCAATAATAATTAAACGTGTTATTATTATATATAATTTCAAAATTTACAATCGTTATGTTTCAATTAAAAAAATTTTAAGTAAAGAGTTTAGGAACTTCAACCTGAAATTCGTGAAAAAACTAAATATATTTTATTAAAAAAAAAACATTATGCACCACAAACTGTAACGATAATCATTATTAATTAGACATCAGATAATGTGTGAACCTAAAACTTTAAAATAACACATAACTAATGGGATTAAATTGAGTACACACGTATTTGATACTATAATGTGCCAAGAACGGATTAAAGACAGGCCTTCCCGAGACAAAAGAATTAAAATAAAAAATGTAAAAGATCGTATTTGACCTCCTTAAAGTGGAAGTGTCGGAAAAAGAGTCAAAGAGATATCTGAGGACTCTGAGGGTTCCAAAACCCGTCACATTATCCTGATCTAAGCTTTGTAAGTACATGACGTTTTGTCCATATGTACATGTGTATTTGTAACTTTGAAATGCTTGTACTGAGGGTGAGAACGGTGATAATCAATTAGATATTTTATGTTGGTTCTCTCTTCTTTTCCTGCGTTAATTGCAATAACAGCAAGATCTCGATTCTAAAATTGAACAAAACTTGGTTGAGAAACTGTTGTGACGCTTAACTGGACTTGCGCAGGCTAATGAGGACGAGGGATCAGCGTTAACAGTAAGGTTGAAACAACTGGAGTAAATGGAGCTATACATAGCAAATTATAGTAATGCTAGTTTTGGAAGGTATTATTTCAAAAATTGCATTCCCTAGGCGGCCGGCTCTCTTTTAAATTGAATCGTCCAACCAACCGCCCCCCCACAAAATTGCATTAGTCCGTCAGTGTAATGTACAAATACAACAAAGTATATTAAAAAAGCTGTAATGCACTCATGACTCAAATAGATATCAACTTGAAATGTTTACTAATATTAAAGATAACACAAAAAGGCGGCAAGAAAAACTTAAACTGAAAGGTGACAATTTGCTGCATAAATATGCGATTGTTTATTTCCTGCTTTTTTGAGTGACCTTCCCTTTGGTTTATGAAAGTAAACAGACAAAACGCTACACACTTTTGACCGATATCACCGTACGATATAGGCTGGTATCGATACCTCGATATTACCGAAACACCAATATCGATACCGATACTGCAATATCGAAAGGAACATATCGATACAAATCAGTATCGAAAAGTATCGGATTACGGTACGATTTGTCAAAGTGCTGTCTTTGAGCTTTCAGTTTTGCAAGAGGCTGGCGCACAGCACGATACAGTTGCGCAGTACGCCCCAGTACACACGACAACAATCTGTATTACAAAACAAAGAATGTGTTTCCCACACATTGCTGAGATACAATCAGCTGGGAAGTTTGTTTGGGCCGTGAGACACCAGCTGCTCTGTTTCAGTGTAGGTTTGAGCTGCGAACGCCAGCTGGTCTCTCGCGTACAAATACTTCAATTCAAACAGTTCGGCTGTCCAAGGACGGACTAAAAGGGACGGAGGGGCGAGACTAAAGTAATTAAATAAAAATACAAAAGATCACATTTTACTTTCATAAAAATGGAAGTATATGATTAGTTTCGATTAAAAGAGTCAAGGAAATATCCGAGGCCTCTGAGGGTCCCAAATTCATCACATTATCTCGGCCTCAACTTTGTATATATGTACGTTGTGCACTTTATAACGCTTATAATAAGGCTGAATACGTGGTTAATCAATTACGTAATTTATGTTGGTCCTCTCTTCTCTTACTGTATTAACTGCAACAACAGAAAGAACAGTTGTTAGCGCTGATAGAAGACTTGCAGTTGCTGCGCTTATGCTCACTTGCTTTGCACATTATATTATACACGCGCGCGCACACGCACACACACACACACACACACACACACACACACACACACACACACACACACACACACACACATATATATATATATATATATATATATATATATATATATATATATATATATATATATAAGGTAATATAAGATTAAGGTAATTTTACCTTATCTCGAGAGTAAGAGAGGCGAAATTGAAAGGCAGAGCAAGCACCTGAAAGTACCTCCGTAATGAATTGGGAAGTCATCAGTAAGAGTGAGAGAGTTGTCCACCTTGAATCCCCTCCAAATCCTACACTTTATCTTCATAAAGTATCGACTTCATAAAGTATCTTTAATCCTCTCTTCGACTAAGATTGGAGAGAAGGAGCTGGAACTGAGCACCTCAGTAGTAATATAGTAAAGGGGCACAATAAAACTACAAAGGTCGCAGTGTAACAGTATTCCTAGAAAATCATTACACACACACACACACACACACACATATATATATATATATATATATATATATATATATATATATAAACAATGACAATTTAGACAAATGCCAATTAGAAATGAGAACGAGGGATCAGCGTTAACGGTAAAGGTAAGGCAACGGCATTACCTGCGGTTATGTATAAACAATTATATATATATATATATATATATATATATATATATATATATATATAATTATTTACCTAACCTCGCCTTCCTTATTACGGAGGTTGCCTCCCATTTGGTCAGTTTTTGTTGTGCGGTGAGTTCCCGTTCATTCTGTTTACAATATTATTCATGGGAATATAAGTAACTAGGAAAATTATTCCGCCCACACAGAGCCAGGCATTCATATGGGTAAGGTTAAGGCACACTGGGAGGTCGCTTGGTACTCCAGAGCTCTGAATCTTATACACCATTAGGCCGGTGTCATACATCCCACCACCACGTGTCGCTTTATACTTTAGAGGTTATGTAGAGTATGATATTGTGTGGGTATGTGTGTGTGTGTGTGTTGACTAGATGATTGAGAGTAGTATGAGCTAAAAGTACGGTAGGACCGCTAAACTCATCAGCTGCCTCCGCTCTCTATATATATATATATATATATATATATATATATATACTCACGTTTGTGTATTGGACGCTCACGTCCGCAATTTTACAAATTGATCTTTTTAATAACTTTGACAAGTTTGTTAAAACGCAAAATTACTTACCGTTAATTGCGTCATTTTCAAATCCTTAAATATTCAAAATATTTTTGTGTTAATTTTTCTTAATTTAATTTTACCATAATTAGCTTTTCGAATTTTGGAAATACGTTGAATTAAGAAATTTACTTTAACGGCGGTCAGGTTTCGTTTTCGTAATTGTAATGCAATTTATAAGTTTGAAATGCTAATATGTGCAGATTTTAATGCTGATTGTTATTTACAGGAGAAACAAACGTTAATACTTCTCTGAGCTTAATTATGCGATAAAACTACTTAGAGAGAACACACATAAAGTTTGCTCTATCCTAGGATACGTCCGTTACAAGAGATGTTCCACATCTTCAAGGCCAACCATAACTTTCTAACATAAATCACAGGCGGTGATAATTTCACGTCTCATTTCTGTTAAAACTTTTAAGTTGAAAGTACAGCGAAAATGCGATAAGAAAAATCAAAGTCTATAGAGACTGTACTTGAGTTGCACTATATTATTTATTTATTAACCAAGAATAATACTTAAAAATTACAAGTAATAAATTACAACCATTACAAGCACCCCACAGAGGTAATCAAGTTACCGGTACTTGGCTCGGTACAAATCTTAAAACTAAACTAAATGATATATAAGTACAACAACATAAATTATTAATACAAAAGAAATAATAAAGTAAACATCCTGTAAATTTTGTTTTTATATATCATAGTTAAACTCTGGTAATATATAATCTTGAGAGTTCTATAAACTTGACGCAACCCATTTTTTTTAAACTTTGTATTTCTGGCAAACTCATTGTTTATAGTTTTTAATTTATTCGGTAATAAATTGAAGATATTAATTGCTCTTATTGTACTATTTTTACTGCTGACCGTGTTGTAACTCTTAGGTAACTGGATACTTGTATTTCTTGTGATACTGTTCGAATTTAGGAATTTGTCTTTTAATCTACTGTAACGATATTTCAGTGATTCGAGGGAAAATTTCTGTTCCAAAGTTAAAGGATTGTTATGTACATAACATTTATATATTTATATATATATATATATATATATATATATATATATATATATATATATATATATATATATATATATATATATATATATATATATAACAAAAATAAATTTTATGTACATAACAATGATTTAAGTTATATATATATATATATATATATATATATATATATATATATATATATATATATATATATATATATATATATATATATAACAAAAATAAATTTTATGTACATAACAATGATTTAAGTTATATATATATAGGCTATATATATATATATATATATATATATATATATATATATATATATATATATTGCTAAACTTTATGACGGTTAAACTGCTGAGAACGAAGGACCGGTGTATAATTCAAGTGGTGAAACTTACAGCAGTAACTCGAACCTACGACCTTGAGTTGCATGCGCTAGTTCAGCTACGGACCAGAATGACCGGTGTTCTTATCCACCTCTACCACCGATCCTTAGGACTGAGATACTGTACAAGGTCCTTAGCAGTGTTGTTTTATTTGAATGGGTCAGACGAGAAAAATGCAAGGCATCATTTTAGGTGTACTTTATTTTAAAAAATTAATAAATTATAAATGTTTCAGAAATATTCTACCGAGCGAAGTGAGGTCTCTGTTTCAACTCCTTCGGCATCTTGTTTTTGTTTTTGTTTGTTAAGCAGTTTTATCCAAAAGGCATTGACTTTTTTTTGAAATTTTATAAGGAGGTACCTCATATAAAGTGCGAACGACGTATGTGTAAGATTTTTCTACTCGCTTTCGTTTCAAGATGGCGGCTTCTGATTTAAAATAACGAATGTACGCATTTTTAGCCAAACGCATTGACCGATTGTTTTGAAATTTGCTTGCGTAAAGCTCTAATGTGACGTAGGCAGGTACTTCGTATAAAGTCCGAAAGACGTACGTGTAAGATTTTCCCAATTAACTTTCGTTTCAAAATGGCGGGCTTTGATTCAACGTTGATAGTGTAGTTCTTGGTTATTTCCTGTAATACTTGATGAACGGCAAAACCTATCATAATTTTGATCTCTTCACGGAGAAAGAGCGTGAAATTTCCAATATTTTTTTGCAACAACATTTTTCATAAATATTACGGTTGCCGGTTAAATTGGCAGAAAATGTTACTAGCGCTGTCGTGAAGCGCTCTATATTAAGAATATATCACGAAGTCTACTGTTCTTTGAACTGCTAGTTATATTGGTCTCCTAACAGGTCACAGTTATTAATAAATACCTAACCTTTTAATCTGTGCATTTCATAACGATAATGTTTTAAACATGTGTTTCACGGAACAAACTTTAAACAATTTGTTACACTTATTTCGCGTATGAAGCATTATATGTTACCAAAATTTGCGCGAAAATCAATCGATTTTCAGAAATTATGCCGGTTTTTTCCTTAAATACTTTGTTTCTTCTATCACAATAGCGGGTCTTATTTAACATTTGTTCCAAAAGAACAACTCTGCGGTTATTTCAACGGATCGGAAAGCTTTGGCAAAAAAACACTGTTCCGACCAATTTGGGCGCCATTATAGCCCAATCTTCACGCCGGTCATAAAACTTTAACTACATCGTTTCTACCAGCGCGTTCGAATCTCCGGGTTATGGATGACGTGCCGTAATGACTTGTAACGGTATCCCGCTGTGTACACCCAATCTGTTGACAAATAATTTTTACGCCCTTTGTCTCAAGATGGCTGCACCCGTAACTATGTGCAAAGGTTTTAGTTATTGAATTTCAACATATATCATGTTTTAGAGCTGATTGCGATTTTGGATTTTGCGCTTCGCGTGATGTGAGGAACATGTGTATTAAGATATATATATATATATATATATATATATATATATATATATATATATATATATAACGTATTTTACGCGTTGCAAGACTCATATTTAATTAAAATTAAAATTTCCTATGTTTCCCCTCCCTGGATCGAACCGGGGACCTTCCGCATATAAGGCAGACGCGATAACCACTACATTACGGAAAGTAGAAGAAGTTTGACCAATTTAAATACATAAAATGAATCGATAATTTAATTTTGGTAGTTATATTAAAAGATCAGTTGTTTTATATTAATTCGTAACGATCAGCTGATTTCATTGAACAGCTGATAGGCTGTTTCAGATTATGTTGTTAATAACTACCTATGTTAATGTATCGTGTTTTCAAAAAAAATCGCAAATTACCCTAATTAAAATAAAAAGGAAAAGAAAACATGATACATGATTTTTATTTTTTGTTCAATAACAGAATTGTTTTGAGCAAAAATGGCTTCAAAAGTTGTTTTATAAATAAATAATCATCCAGAGATATGGACAAACCAGACCTGCATCAAAATCGGTCAATAACTTTAGGACGTCTGTATAGTGACACATAGATGGAACACTTTTTTGAATCATTGGAGTCAAAAAACATATATGTCAACCTCGTAATAAAAAAACTCGAGATTAGGTTTTTCCACTGGTACCGTACTTTCTTAATGCCATCGAGAGTAAGAAATAAAATCGCTGCTTCCTAACGTGATGGAAGCGAATTTCTAAACACTAACTACATTCAATAATACCAAGTAAATGGACAATGTTATACGCGCAAATCACTAGGATTCGTTTGACAAAGCGAAATCAATTTCCGCTACAAAATTAAAGCAATTAAAAACACTGATTTAGACAGACTTTAACTTTAAAAAATTTTGGATTATTAAGTTATAAATTTCACAATGATCAGAGTTCATTTTTTTTATTTTTTTGAAGCGAAGTTTTTAATCTTAGTTTTGGTAAGAGGAGAACATATGAACAAATATGTATTATATGAAAACATTGTAACGCTTTACGAGCAAAGTTGAATAACACGTGCTCTCTATAGCCGTTTATATCATCTTTTTAATATAAACGTTTATATAATAACAGTTAATATTGCGTATTTTAACAACAAACATACGCAATTAATAGCTTTTAGTTTCGCCTCAGTGGTCTAGCTGAATAACACGCTTTCACCCGAGGACGGGTTCGATTCCCGCCAGGGCTTATATTTTCATACGCTTAATCATCCCGTCGTATAATTAATTGCTGTTAATATTGTTAGTTTTTAACAACACGACCTGAAACTTATTACGCCTATCAGCTGTTCGATGAAATCAGCTGATCGTTACGAATTAATATAAAACATCTGATCTTTTACTATAACTACAGTAAATAATATCTAAGCTAGGTTTACGTATTTACTTATTTAAACAATCCCAGATATTTGTAAACATATCTTCAAACTAATTATATATTCAGCAAAGATATTATTAATAAAAGCTTCGCTTCTGTCTGTAACTCTCCGAGTTTCAAAAGCATACTTTAATTTAATATTTTTTAATTTTCAAGTTAGAAGTAAAATAACGTTAGAATCGAAGTTATGTCTTCTGAAGTTACGAAACAATTTATAGTCTACCAGTTGGTCGCTACGTGTAGCTGCCTGACATTTTCACGTGAGAAAGCAGTGTTCTGCCTGCATAGCAGTAACCCTCCGCGAAATTACCGGTCATCTTCTCTAAGTGCACTTAGCAGTAAAGTTATCACCGGAGATAAATCAGAGTGGTTTGGTCCGGCGAAGAGATCAATTATTCAGTAGCAGTGGTGGAACTATCTGCCAACACGCGACCGCTCTTAGCGTAATCACACTGGCCGTGGACTGAGCGTCTCTCGCCTGAATGGGTACGAAAACAATTAACTTTGGTTTTAACAGCGCAACGAATACATGTCAAAAGTACATTTGAGTGTGTTTTATGTGTTAGTGTAGGGTAGACAACAACAGGATTAATGACTTGATAATGACCCTGCGAGGTCGAAACTACGGTCGTCGACTCAGTATAGTTACAAAATGAACTCTACGTTTAAAATAATAAATTACTGCATAAGAAGTGTAGCCCTAATGAATAAATGTAATTCATTATCAGCTTATAATATCCCTATACACGTGACAATATCCTATACACTTTATAGTCTTGGATTATCCCTAATTGATAATGAGCTGTTCACCTTGCTCTTGTAAACACTATTCTCTCTCCCATACTTTGATGAAATGACCGATGGAACTTATGACCTAACCTAATCTTCCTTCTTTTCTCCGAAGAGTCATGGAAATATTTTACGCACACTCGTGCAACCCCTTGTGGGAGTATGTGACTCCCCCAATTATGAGGGGGTGAGTTACACTAGTATGAGACTCCCGGCTCAAGAGCAGACGTTTCGTTCAACGGGTAAACACCGGAGTCTTAAATTACTCCCAAACCATACTGTTTTCTGAAAATGCCTTTAGTAAGTTGATTATCCTATTGTATCACCATAAATTGCTCTTTAGTGATTGCACGTGTGTCCGCTTCCTTACGTGTCAGTAGCTCTTCTATAAACGTAATAAAATGATAACCCTTATGAGAGCTATGTGAGCGCTTGCTGCCTGTGGAACTTTGCGGCAGAGCGGCCAATTACAGTTAATTAGGTAATAGTACTGTCTATTTTCTCAAACGTCTCCACCCCTGTCCTTGCAGCTTGCAGCGTTTGTAGCGGCAGATCGTCCAATTACTTGGACTTTAGCCGCTAATATCGAAAACGCTTTTCATAATGGTGGCTGTACTCCTAGTTCGTTATATTCAACGCTTCTACATATTTGCTATACATGCGGTTTCACTTGAACATATGATCTTTCGTGTCCTCCTCAGCAGTAGTGACATTCAGGATCTGAAACTGCGATACAGATAAAATGCAAGTCTTCGTGGCCTGACAGAAACTGTATAAGATTAAGTCTTGCCTAACTTGGGCGACTCACGCTGGACATATTCCTTCTCTTCATGTCTCATACAACGTTCTTCTACCAAGAGTTTCATCCTAACAGCTGGTGTATCTTAACGTTATTCTCCCTCGAATGTTAACAACAGTTTATATTTTTGACGTGTCATGGTCTTATAGGACTTTCCATCAAACAGGACTTTCCTTTTACCACTTCCACCGTTACCACTTTGTGACTTTGTAAGGCAATCTGGAAGAGCTATAAAAACACATGTTAAAAAACACTTAAATAGTTGGAAGTACGAAAAAAGTGACTTAAATTTTGAATCATTCATTACAATGTGGTCATTCCATTAGTATAATGCAAAAAAAAGGTATAAAACTAAATAATTTAGAAATTCCGGAAATATATAGATCTACCTGAAAAAACCCTAATTTGAACTGAAATGAACAGACTAACTTCAACCCCTCTCCGTTGTTTCCCAACCTGCTGCTCACTGATCTCTTACTGTGTCAGTCCTTCCTGTCTTTTAGCATCAAATGTATTACTATATGAACACATTTTATATTTTTTAAATTTACTTTGAAGATGCCTCACGGCGAAACATATGTCACTGAATAAAAAAGAATTTTTGTAAAGTGTTCTATATTTTTTTGGAAACAATGGAATATCACCAAGTACCAAGCGTGTTCAGTAAATTTATTTATATTTTCAGCAAGTCCTTGTCCAGACAAAGTGAGATCTAAATCACGTTGCAAAGCAGTCTTCAGATGGAAGACGCGTGATCCAACGAGCACGAACCCAAAATTAAAGTTTCTAATCGGCGCGTGCGCATCCATTTTTTTAAACGAAAGAAACAGATTTTAAAAATACATTAAAAATTGCTTATTTCTTCAGTTAGTGTAAATTAAAAAGTAAAAAAAAACATTGCGTGTAAAAAAAAGTTAATGCAGTTCTTGTGTTCTCGCAGGACAAGATGGCGCCTAACTCAGGAGAGGAAGGTCATCGGCTCAAGGTCGTGGCTAACACTTCTTGGATGCAGCCTTTGGAATCGGATGCACTCAACAAGGTAAAAACTTGTTTGTTTTTTGTTGTTGTTGTTATCAACAGTTTGTGTACTTTTTCAATATATTTTTGCTTGCATTTACTTCAAACAGGTTCTCATAAGAAAACAAAACTTCGCATTTGATCAAAGCATTAATTGTCTCAGCTGGAAAGTGTTGGTTGCTTTTTGTACCATGTGTTACGACATGGATTCACTACCATGTGATAAAATTAAAAAGTCAACCGTTATCTCTATCACGTATACTGCTTTGATTTGCCCGGAGTCGACGGTAAGCCAAATATTTTCCATTTGTTAGCTAGTACTGAGACCAGCGTGTCCATGGTGGTTAAAACACCAGACAGTATGCGTCTCCGAACTTGCGCACGTCAAGGTTTTAGGTGCGAATCTGAAGTTATTTTCGTAACATTTCTCTTATTAACACCGATACCCGTCTTTGGTAGTCTAAGTTTAACTGGACATTCAGTATAGACGTTAATAATGGGGGACTCGGTGGTCGATGTGGCTAAAGCCCCCGACCAGGTCAGTCTGTTGCGCATCTTAAGGTTCTTAGTTCTAGCCGCAGTTACTCCCATTGCTTTTCCCTTACCGTTAATACTGATCTCTCGTCCTCATTACTGGCATAAAGTATGGACGTTAAAAAAACGGGGAATGTTAGCTAATACTTTTGAAGTAGGGGGTCTAAGTCTAATATTTTTTTGCAACTATGTATTGGATTTCATTGAGTCAAAACCTAGCGTAGGCCTATAATCTTTTAAATGAATTTCAATTGGGAAATGAGGTTCCGGAATAGCCGAATAGGTATTTTTCCGGAAATACTTTCCGGAATACGGAATAGGTACTTTGAAATAAGCGTCGTGTGTGTGTGTGTGTGTGTGTGTGTGTGTGTGTGTGTCTTCCGCAATTTCAGACTGATTTAAATTCATTAAAAAATCGATTCTATTAGCTTTTGTTCCGCAGCCGTTCCATCGTTACATAATGTCGGTCACTCCGATTCTTAAAAAGTGCAAAACTTTTCCAACTTACTCTTTTTTCAAAATGTGATTTCATCATCCATCGTAATCAACGTTAAAATTTGCATAACAAACGATTTAAAATTTTTAGTTACTGCTAATAGTTATAGTTGCGTTTCACTATAGTATTATCTGTGTAACTTTAATATGTAGAATGTTTATGTATTCAGATTTCAACGCTGGCTATGATGGTGAAATCGGAATTTCAAACAAATTGTACGATGAAAAAACTATCATGATATTGTTATTTTTTTAATTCGCTTTTATCACGTAAGCGAGACAGATGCGAGATCTTTATTTCAACTCCACCGTTCGGCATTTGGATTGTTTCGTTGTACTGTAATTTTGTTTTTTACCCAGTTTTGGCCAAACGCATTGAACGATTGTTTTGAAATTAGGTACCTTGTATAACACCCGAACGACGATTGTGTCAGACTTTTCCCGTTCAGTTTCGTTTCAAGATGGCGGCCTCTGATTTAACGGTGACGAGTGTACGCAGTTTTGACGAAATTCATTGATCGATTGTTTTGAAATTCCGTACTAAGGTACCTTTTATAAACTCCCAAACGACACGTATGTGTAAGATTTTTCTAATTCACTCCCGTTTCAAGCTAGCGCCCTCTGATTTAAAGAAGATAAATGTAGGCCCTACACAGTTTTGACCAATAGAATTGTTTTGAAATTTGGTACGAAGTTACCTTGTGCAAGGCCCTAACGACGCATATGTAAGATTTTCCCCTTCAATTCCGTTTCAAGATGGCGGTCTTTGATTTAACGATGACTTGCCGTTCCTGGCTATTTCTTGTAGTACTGGCTGTACAGTTAAATCTATTACAGTTCTGATAAAGTTGGTCCGGTTACATTTACCCTAAATATTACGGTTACCAGTTAAATTGGCGGAAAAGGTTAGGAGTGCCTCAGAGCGCTGTCGCGGAAGTTAGTCAGTTAAAAAATAAAGGAATGTGAGGTGTGTATTCCTGTTCTTTTAACTAGTTTGGTTGTTATCAATGCCATCCTTCAAACCGCAATAGAAAATATTTTCCCTGCAGTTTTACCTTTTACTTGCAAGTAAATTGGAATGAATCTTAATATCCGCACTGCGTTTTGGCGAAGTATTTGGGAGGAGCCCTACACGAAGCACGCTCTGAATATTTCGCAGACATCGCACTGCATAGACAAAGACAGGCGAGGAATTTCATCAATATCATGAGTCAGCAGAAAATCGTGTAACCTGTTAGCACGCATGACTTGTAGGATGAAGGTCAAGGGCTCGTTCGCTCGGCTCTCGGCGAATTTTGTCAACAATGACCGAACATGTTCTGCGAGCGAATTGCAAATGGTTTTATAGTTTAAAACATTTTTAGAGTCAGGGCGTAGGATCAGAACGTTTTTTAATCGATATAACCACGAATATCGAAAGATCTGTTTTTCTTCAAGCGAAACTTTGGTGTAGCCTACATTTGATCTATAAGTGAAAATAAACATGGGTAATCGAAACAAGCAGTTTATGAATATTACCCCATTTATCTTAAAATCATTGTTTGTTTGTGTGTGTGTGTGTGTGTGTGTGTGTGTGTGTGTGTGTGTGTCTTCTCCTTTCCTTAAATTCAATAGATTTTAAAGTTCAAAATGCTAAAACACAAACCGTGAGCGCCCTCACGCACGCAAGCACGTTCAAATTTTGACCGATTTTATTCAAAAAATAGATTTTCTCAATAGCTCGTACAAGGTTGCAACCCAGCGAAATCTGATCAACAGTTTCAAAATGACGTACGTTTCAATTCTTGAAAAATCACAACTTTTTATCTACAACCAACTTTCTTGAAAATCTGATTACGCCATTGTAATCAGTGTTAAAATTTGCATAAATTAACGTTTTCAAGTTCCAAAGTAATTTAAACGTTTGAAATGCTAATAAATGCAGTTTTTAACGTAGTATGTTGAATTACGATTTTCATAAAGTATGAGATAAAATAATTATTTTTGAAAATTCGCTTCCAAGACGTCAACGAGACAGCTGCATGCAGCGATTGTAAGTTATTTTTAATTAGCAGAGCAGTAACCCTGGCGAAATGTATCGTTAGCACAGTTCGAAAACTGTGTCTAGACCAAATGAAGTTCTTTCAGGTCTCGGTGGTCGATGTGGCCAAGGCAACGGTTAGTCTGCTGGGTCTCTGAACTACACTCCTCAGACGGTGTGGGTTCGAGACGCGGTTAATGCCGTTGCTGTACGTTACTTTTAACGCTTATCCCTCGTCCTCATTAGTCTAATTGGCAAAAAGGTATAGAAATCAAGCAAAACAAATTTTAAATATTTTTTTCATTATTTCCACCAATAGAACTGCTTGAAAGTTTTTCAGTTCATTGTTAATGTCCTGTATATAGCAAAATATAATTTTAACGACTCCTGAAAAACGTATTTTAGCTATCGTGGTCGTTTCATTGTCCCATGCCTGAACCTTTCAATAGTGGCCACTCTCAATATTCAATGGAAACGCTAAAGGTATTTAAATAATTCCACTTAATTGCGCATGCGCCGAATCTTGCATGCATTGGATTGTGGGATTGCAACTTTTATTGCATTCTTTGCTGACGGGAATTTTGTCAGTTATTTGAACAGAGTGAATCGTTGCTGGCAATAGCATTTTAAACTTTTGGTCCGGGCTATAAGAAATTCTTAAATAAATTAAATGTATTTAACAAATTAATGTTATTAATTAATGTGTAAATTAAATTATCTTAAACAAATTAAATGTATAAAACTAATTTCGATTGAACAATTAATAACATTTTTTTGGAAGTGTTTATGAATCATATTGCTTAGTCAAAGTTTCGATGTCTGTAATCATCGATCCTGAGACCTGAAGACGTGTCCACCCGCGAGGCCTTATTATATCGTTTGACCTTCAAATCGCTGGTACGGATAATTGCAATTCTGTTGATACTGGTTATCACATATTTAACGTTTCAGTTACACTCTGCAAGCTATTAACTCTCCCACATCTCTTGGTAGTTTCTCACGATAATTATTATAGCGCATTTCAATTGAAAAATGAGCTACTGGTCGTCATTGTAAGAATTAGACTCGGCAAGTAGGCCTATGTATATATACAGTACAGTCTCTATTAACCGCCGCCCTGTTAACTGTCAGTCTATATTAACCGTCAGGTTAATTCTGTTATCTGACATTTTAAACAGTTTTCCATAGTAAATAATTTGCAATAAATAATAAAAATGTACAAAACAAAACAATGTTACTGCACATTGACTTATGTATAGCATAGGTGGGCAGCTGATACGAATTGCTACCATAAACAAACATTGACAATCGAAACGTAAACGATTCTATCATCTTGATAGGATGAGACAGAAACACTTCAAATAGTGTCAACAAATTCTGAAAGATTGCATGGATGTTTCTATTAAACGATAAACACTGTCACACTATTTACGATAATACCATTCAGCGTATAAGTCGATCACATGAGTACAATAAGTGGTGCGCGCGGTGCTTTCGTATACGTTACGTGTTTACTTGCCGAAAGAACAAGTACGGATAATTTAGTGTGTTAAAGATTGTAAAATTTGTATAATATAGTACATAATAAGAGTTAAATAGACATTTTAAGTTTTACTGCATTTTCCAAAGTAATAATAATAAGACATTATTGTACGGGTGGCATATTTCTGTTATCCGTCTATTCTTTCATCTGTTACGCCAACGGTTCCGAGAGTGACGGTTAATCGAGACTCTATTGGCACAAAACTCGCGTGTGGTAATAACTTGCTCAAGCGCGTTACACAGTGAAATAGTGTACATTTCAAACCTTTAAAAAGCAATTTTAAATCTAATTTTACCATCGGAATCAGCGGTAAAATCTAAATACCATTTTGAATTTTCGAAATCCACTGAAATAAGGAAATTTAATTTTCCTAATGGTGGTTTTTGTATTGTCAATGTAGTTTGAAACTTTAAAATGATAAAAATGTAGTTTTTTACGTGACATAATTATGATAATGAAATCATAATTTCGAAAAAGTTTGATTATAACAAAATATATCAGAAATTTCCTTCCATCACATCAGCAAAACAGCTGCGTGCCGCGGTTACTCGTAGTTTTCTGGTTGTTTGCATGGTACAACACGGATGATTTTTCGATCTTTATTATCGATATATCGTGAACTTCCATTGAAAGAGAAGCTATTGAAGCGACCATCAGGCCTTGAATTAGCGCTCCTGACCTATAGATCGATTTTTGAGAGGGCGATTAAAACTTTTATAGCACTCAAGCGATCGAACTCGGCGCAAAATCGATTTTAGTACCAGTTTAGACAAATTTATTTGCCAGCAAAATCCTTTTAACGTTTTGAAATTTATAAAAAATGGTATAACTTTTTTAACTTACAGTTTGTTCACAGTCGAATATTACAATAGCAAAGCATAATTGACCAAGTGAAGCATAATTGGCTCTGCTTTAATTCCACCGTTCGGCATTTGGTTTGTGTTTGTTACGCAGTTTGGCCAAACGTATTGACCGATTGTTTTGAAATTTAGTACGGGCGCTACTTGTATAAAGCCCGAACGTTAACTGTACAAGATTTTCCCCATTCACTTCCGTTTCAAGATGGCTGCCTATGATTTATAATAACGAGTGTATGTATTTTTGGCCAAACGCATTGACCGATTGTTTTGAAATCTGGTACGGAGGTACCTTGTATAAGGCCCAAATGACTTATGTGTAGGATTTTCCCCATTTACTTCTGTTTAAAGATGGCGGTCTCTGATTTAATAATGGATTGTACTTGTAATTTGGTACGAAGGTACCTTGTATGAAGCACGAAGTACCTTGTATGTAAGATTGTTTACCATTCACTTCCTTTTCAAGATGTCTGGTTATTTCCTGTAATACTGGCTGAACGGCAAGACCTGTCATAATTTTGACCGTTTCATGGAGTAAGAACAGAACATTTTTAATGAAATTCTCCGGTAACCTTTTCCGTCAATATTACGGTTACCGGTTAAATTGGCGGGAAAAGTTACGAGCGCTGTCGTGGAGCTCTGTATGTTAACTACGAATATAGGCCTACTACGAGATCTGCTGTTTTTTTAGCTACTAGTTTATGCAGATATAAACGTTGATTGCGATGATAAAAATGTTTGAATAAATTACTTTTGCGAAATTCGCATTTATCACGACAGCGCGAGACAGCTGCGTGCGCATTTATCGCATTTACTAATATCCCGTGCGAAGAACAGAAATGATTTATAAGTTTCGTTATTAATTTGACTTTGTGTTTCTGTTTAAACGTGAGATATAATTAAAACGGATATAAATCGTAGACAAAAACATTCAAGCGGGTACGATTAGTGTAGATAGATGTAGAGAGGTAGATGATTAGAGGTGGGGGGGAGGGGCAGATATATCAAGAAGTGGTTTAGTTCAACAACCTGTTGCGGGAAACGTCGACACACGCGGAATGAATGAATGTGCTGAAAACCAGTGCCTGCGTGATATCGCGCGCTTTTATCCGGAAACTCGTTCAAACTTTAAAATGCCAATTTCAACGCAAGTTACGCCTGTAAATTTATAATTACAGTTATAATCTCGGCTCTCAGATGCTTCGCTGCGTGATTGAAGCGAATTTCCAAAAATATTTCTTTAAATCAGGGGATTTCAACGGGGTCCAGGTGGACCCGTTAGGGGTCTAATGAACTTTGAAGGGAATCGATTAAATTCGGGGTTGATGAAACAAATTCCATTTTTAAAGACATCCGCACACAATACTACGTCAGATTAACAAGTATCAGCGAACCACTATTGTTAGCATTTCCTAGTTCTTACTTGGTTGAGGCAGGATTTAGCTATGTAAATAATTTATTGCAATGAGAAATCGATTCAAGATATCAGAACGTGGTGATTTACGATTAATATTAACAAATATTTCCTGGATACAAGATAATCGAAGGACATCAACCGCAACCATCTCATTAAAATTTTATGTATTTGTGCTTCTATAAACATTTCTTTAATGTATATCTAATAATACAAAATACAAATTATTTTAAAAAAATTGTATTACTGAATTGCTCCTAATAAAATCTTCATTTGCGGTGATATTTGTGCAACACATTGTAAACATATGCGTGTCTACGGAATAAAAAAAATTATTTAGGGGTCGAAGCAGAAAAAAGGTTGATATATATATATATATATATATATATATATATATATATATATATATATAATTTATCGACCCTCTCAAAAATGCCCATTTCAATATCCCAAGTCTGGGTCTTACCATGATTGCCTCTCTAAGCTCATTTTCCAATGGCAGTACGTGTAAGGTACAATTTATAAATGTCACAGTGATGAGGGTTAATTTATATATTTTCGTTTCTCATTTTCCGCAACTCTCCCCCGTTCGTAAGTGAAAAATATCTCCAGGCTCATGTTCAGCGACCTCGAAAATATAAAATAAAACTGAAATTAAACAGTAGCAACATGCTACGTGGTTACATAAAATATTGTTTTTAAACTATTTTGGGGGATGGGCGGCTCGCTTATTTTCGTAATTTAAATGTGCACGTCTGAAAAAAACCAGTATTTATTCAGAGAAAGGACTTGGCGGAACGGAATGCTACCGCGTTCATTAATATTGTATTCCTTAGTAGTAATAATAATAACGTTTTATACAGATCTAAACGCTGTTAAAAATACTACGAAAAAGTTTTCAAAAGCTTGTAAATGTATAGACTTTTAGGTTGTATTTGTTTTCTGGAGTTAGTAGCACGAGGCGATTTAATTTTTTCAGTTAAAATATATTTTTTTAAGCTTTTGCAATACTTTCTCTCAATAGTGCTTCGAGAAAGTAAAAAAAATCAATGTATTCAAGTAATTTCAAATCAACTTCAAATTTAAACCATTTACTAAACACTAAACTACTTGTACTTTTGATTTCTAACTGCGCATGCCTGCAACTTTTTTATAAGCTAAACAAAATGGTAGCCGTTTTACAGCCGACCGAATAAGTTACAAACAGGGTCTGTTTACGCATGCGTATGAAAATTCGTTCACACCGGTGGGAAAGGAAAGAGGGCCGCCGTCGATCAACAATCAAAACGGTAATAACCTAATCAACTCAACGGGCAGCGAACATAATCCTGAGAACTGCATGATTAGAAAGCAAACAATAATTAGTGGAAAGTGAAATTATCGGCAGGAATGAATTATCTGAGGCTGTCAGTGGTATGGGAACGCTTACAGAGGGCTGTGCCGCTATCTGTGTTACGGAGGTGGTACTAAAAGCTGTATCACTTAAGTTGAAGCCACTTACCTGTGACCTGTGACCTCTCGCCCCACAATAACACTTCCAGGCGAACCTTTTGTGAATCCAATTAGGCACGCTTTCAAAAACACGATAGTCAATATGTGATTACTAAAAATTGCATAATCTTTATAAAAACTGTCATTGTACTTTATTTAAAACAAACAAACAAGAAAACCTATGTTTTTACAATGAAATTCGGCCAATATTGTTGATATTTGATCAAAATCGTTTATAGTAAATTTTAAAAAATTGTCAAAATCTCAAGATCGATTTTTTTCACCCTCACCATACTTTCTTGTAATGAGAAATGTGAAAGGGTAAGTGTTGCTATACCAGTTCGGTATGGTAGGTAAAAAAAAATATTCGCAATTTTCAAAAAATAATTATTTATATTCCGATATAACCTTATAATCAGCATTAAAATCTGCATACATTAGCATTTTTAACTTTCAGATTACATTGAAAATGAACCCTGACCGCCATCAAATTGAAATTTCATAATTTCAACGCTTTTTCGAAAATTCAAAACGCTAATCGATGCAGTTCTTAACGCCGATTACGACACTGAAATCAGATGTTCAAAAAGATTCAAGACAAAAGAGTTATAAATTCTTAAAGGTGACCGCCATTTTAAAATTGTTTAATGGATTTTACTAATTAACGAACTTGTACAATCTACCATAAAATCCTATTTTAGTACCAAATTTCAGTCAAATCAAAATACAATTGTGTAGTCTACGTGATCGTGCTAAAAGACACGCGCACCACACACACACACACACACACACACACACACACACACACACACACACACACACATTTAACGACTCTTCAAATAGTGATCAAGAGGTCAGGGTCGACATTCATTTCAAGGTCCCCGGGTCTGGGTCTTGCCATGATTACCTCTCCAACAGCTCAATTTCCAGTGGAGCTTTACTGTATGCGTATTTTTACGATATATTCAAATTTTCGACAATTGTTTAGTAGTTGTTTTTGTTTTTGTTTTTTTTTTTATTTTAAGGCGAAAAGCACATTGAAGCTATTATCGCCTTTTTTTATTTATTTTTATTTATTTGAAATCGTGTTTTAGACAAGTTGTGTATCAAATTAAAGTGATATTTCAGTGCCTTGAACTTTGTTTTACTATAATATTTGTTTACGTATTATTAATGTTTGGTTGTATTAAACTAAGTGTTTACCAATTGATGTTTATGAAATTTATTTGTGTAAAACATTTGTTGGAACTAAGGAATACTGGAATAAGATTTATATAAAAAGAACATCCTTAAATTTTTTTTTATTTTAAGGCGAAAATCACATTGAGGCTATTATCGTCTCCCTAAATGTAAGTGTGAGTGTAAAGTATTAAAGTCGTAAGTGTAGTGTTTTATGTGTAAGTGTGTATTAGACTCAGATACCGCGAGGGACGTCTAAATCCTCTCAATAGGTGCAGCTAGTCTGCACCTCCTGTGGGATTGTTTAGTAGTGAACGCTTTTGAAAATATTTCGGACGAAAGCAGTTAGGAGGCAGCTTTTTCGTGAAACGGCACTGTCTATTTGAAACACAATTTTGTTGCTTCTGCAAACTGTTTTGATCGTAAATTTTTGCACGGTTGAGACAAAACTTGTTTGAAATGAATAAAACATTGGGCGCCAAAGTGAGCCCAAATACAATATGCATTTAGTCCGAGCAGGGGCCTGTCTGCGGTCTGCATTCTTCGCTTCTGGTTACGTTTTCAGAACTTTGGCCCAGTTACACACGGTTCGTGTATGAAGCAATCCATTTCGTTGTTCAAGTTTTTGGTTTTCATAAATTATATTTAACTGATTTTAGTGAATTGTTTCTGTTTGAAATCGTGTTTTAGACAAGTTGTGTATCAGTTGATATTTCAGTGCCTTGAACTTTGTTTTACTATAATGTTTGTTTACGTATTATTAATGTTTGGTTGTATTAAACTAAGTGTTTACCAATTGATGTTTATGAAATTTATTTGTGTAAAACATTTGTCGGAACTAAGGAATACTGGAATAAGATTTGTGTAAAACATTTGTCGGAACTAAGGAATACTGGAATAAGATTTGTGTAAAACATTTGTCGGAACTAAGGAATACTGGAATAAGATTTGTGTAAAACATTTGTCGGAACTAAGGAATACTGGTATAAGATTTGTGTAAAACATTTGTCGGAACTAAGGAATACTGGAATAAGATTTGTGTAAAACATTTGTCGGAACTAAGGAATACTGGAATAAGATTTGTGTAAAACATTTGTCGGAACTAAGGAATACTGGAATAAGATTTGTGTAAAACATTTGTCGGAACTAAGGAATACTGGAATAAGATTTGTGTAATACTGGAATAAGATTTGATTTGTATAAACATTTGTCGGAACTAAGGAATACTGGAATAAGATTTGTATAAAACATTTGTCGGAACTAAGGAATACTGGAATAAGATTCGTGTAAAACATTTGTCGGAACTAAGGAATACTGGAATAAGATTTGTGTAAAAAGAACATCCTTAAAATCAGACGTTGGCATCGAAAGGGTTAAAACAAGATATTTTTGTGAGACATCCTCACTGGCGGTAAAGAGTTATTATTACCCAAAACAACAGTGTCTTAGATCTAGTATTGATATTTCTGGATTTATTTTGTAATCCACTGACCGAACAAAGCGATGACTTTGTTTGACAGTTCGGTATTGGTTTGTGTGTTTGTTTGTTTGTTACGCAGTTTTGACCAAACGCATTGATAGATTATCTGAAATTTAATACGAAGATACTTTGTATTAAACCCGAACTACGTATGTGTAAGTGTTAATGCATTTCCGTTTCAAAATGGAGGCTCTGATTTAACGGCGCCGAGTGTAATAATACTTCAATTATTATAGGCTGAACGCCAAGACCTATTATAATTTGGACCGTTTCGTAGAGAAACATTTTTAATAAAGTTGGTTCAGTAACATTTTTCTTAAATATTACGGTAAATATAGCTCTGTCGAGACTAGCGATAAGCAGACAATTAATTAAGAACAAGTAATATATAAAAAAAATTAAGTAAATTCCTACTTAGATCATGCGCTTCCATCACGTCAGCGAGACAGCTGCGTGCTGCAATTCCTAAAACCAACATAGGATATATCGTAATTGTTATTTAAATCAAATCCTATCGTATAGTCTCTACAAATATGCGATATTAATGTCTGACAAAAAACTATATTAACATCAAGCGTCATCCACTACAAGTTTAAAAAAAATATTTGAACTTAAGGGGATGAATAGAAAATTACCTTTTATTAACAATTGAAAATTATTTGAATTTAAGATGAATATATTTTATTAACGATAAAATAACAAGATATATATATATATATATATATATATATATATATTTATATAGAGTGAGTATATATATATATATATATATATATATATATATATATATATATATATGTAACTATTTATATATAGGAAATATATATATATATATAATATATATATATATATATATATAAGATCCACTGCCCTTAGTAGGAATTACTAGATCCACTGCCCTTTGAATTACTAGTGGATACATGTACAGATATTTAGAGACTAGTGGATAAAAGTCCATTGTGTAACCAAGCTGATGCTGATTTGTATATTTGAGTAGACTCAATTAGCTTTAGCAGCCCACTGGCCTCATTCACCTAGAGGACCTTAGAGACCTAGAAGACACATACCCTTCACCTCCTCCTAACAAGAATCTCAAAATAATAGATTATGAGACCTGCAGTTTCCTTACCAGTCCCTCATAGTTCACGATTTATCTGTATTATAAATTCTTACCAGATTCATATTCACCCTCACACAACAGTACTCCATAAGGAGTTAACCTGTTTCAATAGATGGTGAAGTACGGTTTCCCCGGCAGTCTTGTCAAAGCAATAAGGACCGTTGTGAAATCGGAGAGACGATGGGTTTAGGTTCTGATTCCTTCCGAGGTGTTGCAGATGGGAGTGGATAGGCAGGATTCGCCAAATCCTGTAGCCGCCTGTCTCTCTACCAGAATCGTAGTGGAGTGCTGCCCGCTTCCGTAGTTGTAACTCGTAACAGCAAAGAAAATATTAAGTCATCTTCGACAGACTCAACATTGTAGCTGTTAAAACAATGTAGCAGTAGTAGTAGTTAAAACATAACTAGTCGTATTAAACCACTACCATTGTCGACAGCGTGAACCTTTTAAGTACAGACATGTTTTATTGTTTTATAATAATAGAGATTTTTAATTTGATGTACAACTCAAGGACGGATTAAAGGGACGAAGGGACGGATTAAGGAGGGGCGAAGGGACGACCGCCCCTCCTGAGACAAAAGAAATAAAATAAAAATTGTAAAAGATCGAATTTGACTTCCTTAAAGTGGAAGTATCGCAGCTTCGAGTAAAAGAGTCAAACATACATCTGAGGCCTCTGAAACCCGTCACATTATCGCGATCTCAACTTTGTATGTACATGAAGTTTTGTCCGTATGTACATAAGTATGTCTGTGCACTTTGAAATGCTTGTACTGAGGGTGAGAAAGGGTATAATCAGTTAGATATTTTAAGTTGGTTTTCTCTTCTCTTCCTGCGATAACTGCAACAACGGAAAGATCTTTCTCGATTCTAAAATTGATCAAAACTTGGTTAAGAAACTGTTGTGACGCTTAAGTGCGTCTTCCGTCTAGTGGTCTTTTAACTCACCTCGTATACGGTGAAATATCTGGGTGTGATTCTTGATAAGAAGCTTAAGTGGAATGCCCACCTGGACCACGTAATCTTAAAGGCAAAATAGTAACTGATGGTGACGAGGCATCTTATCGGATAGGAATGGGGACTGAAGCCGAGTGTTGCTCTTTGGATATGCACGGCTATTGTCAGACCTCAACTGAAATGTAGTTCCCTAGTATGGTGGCCAAAAGCTACACAGGCTATAACAGGCATCAAATTGGCACGCTTGCAGTGGCTTGGAAGTAAATGTTGGTCACTAGTACCTTTAGGAGCACTCCTACAGCAGCTCTAGAGGCCTCTTGTCATATTCATAATGTCGGAAGCGAGACAGGCTGCCTATAGGCTTCACAGCTATGACGAATGGAGAGGGAGCATCCTTGAGGTGGAGCACTCCTAGATCGTCAAAAAGTTCTAAAAAAAACTCAGTGTTAGACATGCTATGTAATAGCTTCCCTACTCAGTATGACTTTATTCGATCTTTCGTAGTTCTTCTCCATTCACGAGAGGATTGGGAGGGTGGCAAGCGACCGGTACATCTAGGTTAGCTTGTCTGGTACACAGACGGATCGACAGTCTGTGATATGGAGGATAGTGCAAAAGCATGGATATGGCTGCATTTACTGCTATCGTAGGAAGGTTTTGCACGGTATTCCAAGCTGAGATCTGTGCAATCTCGGCATGTATTCATCGAGTATTAGAGGAAGGACTTACAGGTAAGGACATTCTAGTGTTCACGATAGTCAGGAGGCAATATAGGCTCTCAGCTGTGTCGAAATATCACCCAAATTAGTAAGGGATTCCCTCCGCTCCCTTTGTGTCTTCTCAAATACTACAATGGTACAACTGTTGAACAATGCAGAATTCAGGGAAACGACAGAGCAGACCTGATCGCAAAAAGAGGAGCTGCTGATCGACTTGTAGAACTAGAGCTTACATGCGGGATTAGTCGCACAAGTGCGGAAGGTACAGTAAGGAAATGGGTTAGAGAAGAGCACATCAAGCAATGGAAGCTAACTATTCCCCGGAAACGTCTTCCCTCGGGACCGGACCCTGCAACAAGGACATTTGTTCAGTTCAACAGGAGGTCGCTGAGACAGGTCTTCATCATGATCATCAGACACGGTCACATCCGGAGTCATCTACATAAAGTGGAATTGCCACAAATCTCGCTTGAGTGCCGCCTGTGTGGGTATGGTGTTGAAACTCCAGTACATATACTGGAACTTCAGCAACCAGATCAGGAGTTCAACAAGGACACCTTGTATAAGATTCTGGAGATCGTTTGAGATTCAGAATCATTAAAGTCGGTTTGAGGGGAAAACAAAAAGTTTATAGCTGACGTGTCGGGGGTTACAGAGCGTCTGTTAGCACCACAGAGAAACAATTCCCCTCGTAAAGGTTACTGCGTTTTCGCTGTTTCATCTTGAGGTCGTATACAAAGTCAAATGCTCTTGTCGAGGTCGCCACAAAGTTAACAAAACATTGAAAACACACGTCGCAACACTAAATACAATTACACGATTTTTGTTGAAACGCTCAACGAAAAGATTTGGTTTGGCCAAACCCTACCGTGCGGCTCGTTTGGCGTTAGAGTCCGGACTGCTCGGGGCTGTCCACAAATATCGAGTAATTAAGTTTAGTGTTGTGACGACCTGGACAAGAGGATTTCACCATTTGTACCACGGCCTGAAGATGGAACAATGAAGTTTCAAAACCGCGATAGCTTTTACGAGGTGAGTTAAAAGACCATTAGACGGAAGAAAATAGATCATAATCCGAATTAAGATTTTCCTTTGCTTATTGACGGTTCGTCTTCTTAGGTGATAAAAAACTTATATTTAATTTTTTTAAAATGAGCCATGTTTTGTTGCTCTTTGTATAAATGTTCAAAAACTATAAAGCCGTCTTGACATTTCTCTAATGTATCGTACAAGTTTTAACGTTGTCTAGAGGTTAGGATCGTTTCAAGGCCCGTCCTCGAATCTGGGTTTTACTATTATTGCCGCTGTAATAGCTCATTTCCCCATTGAAATGCGCTATCAACGATTATGAAAATCAATCTCGGTTTACTACTAAATACAGATTGTCAGGAATTGCTTCCATAAAGATATCGATTTATCGGCAAACGTGACTTTAATCGTCCATCTTTCACAGAACTCGGTACAATAACAATTAGCCTCGCTAGCGCAGCGAGCCGGGTAATTACGGAAGTTATCTGCTTAACATCTGTTTTGTTCTGCGACTTATTGCAGCTATACGGTATATATCATTTAACCCATGCCAATCGTTGTCGTTTAGAGGCATAAGCACATGTTATACGAGCGTAAGTAGGCTGCACAGTGTTGCCAATACTTAATTTATAAAATTGTAACAGTTATGAGAATACTAACATACGGGGTGGTTTCGATTCTGTAAAAAAATACTCGAAATGTTTTTTGATAAGTAGGCCAACCCTAATCAAAGACCCTTGAATTTGTGTCTGTCTGTCAGTACATAACGTATCACTCACTCGTATAGGCTACAACTTAATGTGAGCTATCACTATTAAACTTATTGTGTATTTATGTACTATTTTTATTTATTATTTATCACTATTAATAAAATTGTATTGTAATCTGTTAATGATTCGGTATCGTTTAAAAAGGCGTGCGAGGTGTTAAAGCCTAAACAATTTAAGACCATAATTTCATAATAAGTTTTGTTTTAATCACAACAAAAAAAGACAAGTTAATTATGTAATAATTTAAATAGCAGTTTTGTTCTGAATGTCTAGACCTATACTTTATGTTAGACTAATAAGGACAAGGGATACAAAATAGATACATGCAAGAAAGGGCAACTCATGAAAATTATTTTCGTATTAAATTTCGCGTGTGTGTAGGTACACAACTTAAAAATTAACTGAAACTGTCACAGACTATGAATTTCAGTATCTTAAGGCTATATAAAGGACTTTAATAATTAATCAGTTTATAACCCTACTTTTGACAGTTATACTGTCAAAGTATAACAATAAATATAATAATTGTGATTCTGGTATTCAAAAATTAGTATAGGTCATATACATTAATTAATTTAACAACAAAAATTTATAAAATACACATTTTTTAAATTAAAAAGAACAATAAACCAATTGAAATTATATTAAAGCAATTGTCCGAAATCAGCTGTTTAGAAGTAGTCACTTCCAGTTTAGATAAATACAAGAACAATATATGCTGTGAGGCATGCATTACGGATTCAAGCGTGACGCGAAAGCAAATGTTTATAGGTGTACCCATGTTTTACCAACCTCGACCATACAAGTTTTCACTTCAAAAATACATTTTATTAATCACTAAACAAAACAAAAAAGTAATGTATTGTAATAATGTTTGTAATAATAATGTTTGGAATAATAATGTTCACTAGAGTGCGCGTATGGATGTGTTAGAGCGTTCCGTGACGGCAACCTGAATTTTTCCACCGTGCAAAACATACACCCATACCCCGCGATAAGAAGTAGTCACTTCAAAAAATTATGCAAAATACTGCATTCAAAAATAGTTTGTTTATTTACAAATTAATTATTGACAAAATTGTAAGCGAATTATCACGTGCACTGAAATTATGCCACTCATGCGAAGAATTGTCATAGATTTGTGTAGAACGTTCGATTTGATACCATAAGTATAATATAAACCCTATGAATCAAAACTCAATACGTTTAGATTAATAAACTGTATCTCATTATTTCCATTCAAGTTTAATAACTTGATGATGTAATAACGGCCTGTTTAATAACTTGTAAAGTAATCTCATTGCATTTTAATTACCAGACAGTTTTTTATCTTTTCACGAGTTCATCGACTGCATTTCCTTCAGATAAAATATATTTCATTCATTCATAATATAATATTAAATTGAGTTGTCTTCTGATAGATTACATGACCCCTCAATCACCGTTAGCTTGGATTACAAAATAATAAGCAGCTGTCACTCGATGTGATAGAAGCGAATTCCCAAAAGATTTTTTTTCATCTTTTTAAATTCTGATTTCACTTTCATAATTATTAAATATTAGCATTTAAAACTTTTAAGTTATACCCAAGGGGTCCGTGCGAAATTCCGCACTATGAAAGTTTTAAGTAAACACAGCTTTTGAATAATAGTAGGCCTTCTAGACCCGGGGAAGGGCAACATGTTTAAAAAATAAATCGAAAAGCGATCGGTTTGAAATAAAAATCACAAATTTATGAATCATAGTAGTATATACATTTCAATACAGATAATTGTTTTTTTATAGAAAATTTTACAGATCATTACAGTACCTCGTTTTAAACGATATTTGATGTAAGAATGTAATCTTCTTGTACATTTTGTATTTCATTTTCTTTAATAGATACAAACATGTTAGTTGATTTAGTTACCCTTGAAAAGGCTACATACAATTGTCCGTGAGTAAAGACGGCATTTGGTAAATACAGTCCTGCTCTTTGAAATCACAAATATATTTGTATAAAAACACTGTCCAACATGTGTTTGATATTGGAAATACTTACGCCAGCTTGTACGTCGGGCAGGGATAGGGGACTGTCAGTAGGGCCACATTACCTGTAAGTTTAATGACTTTTAAGTAAATACTGAAAATTGATGTAAAAAAGTGACATTTGTAATGAAATTGTCTTTTTGTGATTAATAAGTTAGCTTCGTGAAATATACAAAATATTGTCTGATTCGTGATGCCGCGCATGTGCATCCATGATGCCGTTTGCCTGTGACAGTTAAAAGTGTCTTTTATGTTAAAATTTTCCACAAACAGTAAGTTTTAGCGCAAAATCGTTTTGCAATGTCAGAAGCCGGTTAAAAAATCTTTCTAAAAGTACTTCATTTATGTCTGTACGAATAGTATGTGCTGAGAAAAATGGATGTTGACTCGAGAAATAACATATATGATTGGAAGTACAAAATAGAACCCTGACCGCCGTCAGAATATTAGTATTATTTTTTACATTGTTCAACGTGAATACTGTACATAACAAAACAAAGGTGCACGTGTTTTCTTTATCTCTGACGGCATTGTTCTAACTAAACAGACTGTTTGTAGGCTGTACAAAGTTTCCAGGTCCTCAGCCGAATACAACTAGTTTTGTTACGTCACGTGACAGACAGACAGAATGCATCTGTGACCGGCACACACTCTTCAAGAATCCTAACCACTTGTTTCACAATACAAAAGAGGACATTGTGGAATGCATAGGGTGGGAACACAATTGTAACTGAATTGTTAATGATTTCGTAGCGTTTCGTGAAGTTTAGTTATGTGATACCAAATGTTGTTCAGTGAAAAGAAAAATTAGTCAGAGTTCAGTTGTGTAAGTAGTCTCGAATCAGCTGATTTCAAGAACAACGCTGATTCCTTGTTCTTGGCACAAAGGTTGACTGTTTCATCAGCTGTGTGTAATGAAAAACATTTTAGTTATTAAACCAAAGATAAAAGTCATGTATCATGTTTTCTCCTTTTTTTATTTTAATTACGATAATTTGTTCGAAAACAAGATAAAACAAGATAGTTTTTAACAATATAACCTGAAACTTATTATAACCTATCAGCTTTTCAATGAAATAAACTGATCGTTACGTATTAACATAAACGACAAATTAACATAGCTAGTTTGTAACAACATAATCTGAAACGTATTATACCCTATCAGCTGATCAATAAAATCAGCTGATCGTTACGAATCAATATAAACGACAAATGAACATAGCTAGTTTTTAACAACTTATCATAAATCTTATTATAGCCTATCAGCTGACCTTTACGAATTAATATAAAACAACTGATCTTTTAATATAACTACCAAAATTAAATTAACGATTCATTTCATATATACTTAAATTGGTTAAACGTCTTCGTAGTTTCCGTAGTGTAGTGGTTATCGGTGAGCCTCACAAGAGCAAGGTTTCGATCACGGACGGAAACAGTAATTTTTAATTACAATAATTTAATATGAGACTTGCGGCGTGCAAAATATACTTTTACATTTCAATATAAACATGTTCTTCGCATAACGCGTCCCGCAAAATCCAACATCAAAACCAGCCCTTACATGACACATGTTAAGAATATATAAGCGCAATACATTGACGTAACTAATAGTTCAAAGAATAACAGACCTCGCAGTGTAGGCCTACTCTTAGTTACTTGGCCACCGCTAAACAACAGCGTTCCGACGCGCTCGTAACTTTTTTCGCCAATTTAACCGGTAACCGTAATATTTACGCAAAATGTTACCGGGCCACCTTTATTGGAAATTTGATGCCCTTTCTCCATGAAGCGGTCAAAATTACGATTGCACTTACCGTTCAGCCAGAGTTACAGGAAACAGCCAGCAACTTCGTTAAATCAAAGGCCGCCATCTTGAAATGAAAGTGAATGGAAAAAAGTCTTTCACATGCGTCGTTCGGGCTTTATACACGGTACCTTTTTAACAAATTTCCAAAAAATCGATCAAAGCTTATGGGCAAAACTGCGTACATTCGTTTTTTTGAATTACAAGCAGCCATCTTGAAACGAAAGTGTATTGGAAGCAATCTTACACATAAGTCGTTTGGGTTTTATACAAGGTACCTTTGTACCAAATTTCCAAATATTCGGTCAATTTGTTTGGCCAAAACTGCGTACATTCGTCATCGTTGAATCACACGCCGCCATCTTGAAACGAAAGTGAATTGAAACAATCTTACACATAAGTCGTTTGGGTTTTATACAAGGTACCTTTGTACCAAATTTCCAAATATTCGGTCAATTTGTTTGGCCAAAACTGCATCGTTGAATCACACGCCGCCATCTTGAAACGAAAGTGAATTGAAACAATCTTACATATAAGTCGTTTGGGTTTTATACAAGGTACTTTGTTCCAAATATTCGGTCAATTTGTTTGGCCAAAACTGCGTACATTCGTCATCGTTGAATCACACGCCGCCATCTTGACACAAAAGTGAATTGAAACAATCTTACGCACAACTCCATTGGGTTTTATACAAAGTACCTTTAAACCAAGTTTCCAAATAATCGGTCAATTCGTTTGGCCAAAACTGCCAAAACCAATCACACGCCGCCATCTTCAAACGAAAGTAATTGAAACAATCGTCATCGTTTTATACAAGGAATCACTTTGTACATCCGCCATCTTGACACGAAAGTGAATTGAAACAATCTTACGCACAACTCCATTGGGTTTTATACAAAGTACCTTTAAACCAAGTTTCCAAATAATCGGTCAATTCGTTTGGCCAAAACTGCGTACATTCTTCTTCGTTGAATCACAAGCCGCCATCTTGAAACGGAAGTGAATTGAAACAATCTTACATATAAGTCGTTCGGGTTTTCTCAAGGCATCTTCATACCTTGTAAATTTTCAAAAAATCAGTCAATTCATTTTTCCAAAACTGAGTAAATTCGTCTTCGTTAAATCACTAGCCGCCATCTTGAAACGGAAATAATCTTACAGATAGGGGAGAGCGGGGCAATACCGTGCACCAAGTTTTTAAATACCGTAGAGGGCGTAATGAGTGCTGGGAAGTGCTGATCTATAGCTTGAAGGATTCGTAACAGATCAGGACAGTCGGAGAGCTTATAGTTTTACATACGTATTTGTGACGGGTGTTTCTGTTATTATATCAAATTGTCTCATAGTATCAACGACGTATTAGAACTGAGGTAAGTGAAATACGTTATTAATGATTTTATTTTAACTTATTGCTTTGAACAGAGCATTTCTTGAGCTATTTTTTACATTAAATACTGGTACTTAACTTTCTTTATTTTTAGGTTAGAATTAAAAATGTGGTGACACGTCGTCATGGGGCAATGCCGCTCAAGGTGCACGGTATTGTCCCCATGTTGTACGATATTGCCCCACATGGTATTTAATTGTTATAACTTTATTTATTTATGTATGTCATTATATTTGTGTGTTTTATAGCAAACATGAATAAATTGTGAGTGAATGAGAAGCCAATACTTTAAGTAAATCTAATAACATAATTTAATTGTGGAGATTATATACTTTTTTTTAATATCTAACAGATGGTGAGAAAAAAATAAGAACAACAGAGAGGGGCGAACTGAGATGAACTGTGCCATTCATGATGTGAATGCAAATGGAATGCCACGGATTCAGCAAAACAGGAATCTTTCCTCTAGATCCTACAAAAGTTAGTGTTGACAACTACGAACTTTTACACTCAGAAGAAGAGACAGCTTTAGATCTACCGGTTGTTGAAGATGATGGCTCCAAAAATTATGAACATACAGATCTAGTCAGGCATTGTTCTTCGCGAACAGAAACTGATGACGATGACGATGAGCACTTAGAAGCTCAGTCTACAGTTGGTCTGCAATTCAAAGAAATTTTGCCATTACCGGGCCCTCTGAAACGAAAGAAAAGTGCCCGGTAACAGCATTTATCAGTTTTTACTCTGACACCAAACAAAATTTTTAGACAAGGCTGCAGCAATCAAATAAGCAAAATTAAAAAAGAAAACAGATACGGAACAATGCAGTGCAATAAATTTAGGTGAATCAAAGTTCCAACCTAAAGGAAAGAGCAAATATAGAAAGTTTGCATCGATGATAATACCTCTACTTGATAGAAAAATGTGTCGCCGAAACACATGTTTTTAATCTTCATGAGACGACAATTTGGACTCCTCTAAGCTCTGCAATGATGATGAGATGGACGACATCGAGTCTTCTGATTTCATTGGAACTCCAGTTAAAAGGACACCTGCTGATAAACATTCCGTCTGCTTATTTTGTGGTGAGTTTGAAAAAAAACAAAGAATTGTGGTTTAGATGTGTGTTTTGCAGTGGTTGGGTGCATTCAGAGTGTATTCAGAGCTGAAAATTTCATTTGTGACTTTTGTCAATCAAAGTAGACTCAATCACATTAAAACCACTCTGAACTGAAATAAATAACAATTTAATGTTTATGAATTTCCATCAAAAAGAGGACTTATGAATATTTTTTAAATTTTATAAGCTAATTAACTACATACTACCTTTTTCATTTGCTAAAATTGTTCATTAATTTAGAATATTTGAACTATTATTAAAATTTGTAAAAAATTGATATCATATGTGTAAAAAAACCTGGAGCATTATTTTTATAACATAAATGATAGGAAATATTCTAACAAATTTTAATTAAAATTACGTATTACTTATTTCAATGTTAAAATAAAATTTGTTACTAAATTTTAAATATTTGTTTTATTTTCACACAATCTTTGCCGTTAACAATGTTGCACGGTATTGCCACTTATAGTGCACGGTATTACCCCAGCCCTTGGGGCAATACCGTGCAATGTAAAATTTTCGTAAAATGGGTTTAACTCTAGAAAATGGTTTGGTATTTCAAATATGAAGTCAAGAATTTGTAGAAATTTTTTTTTACAAAACGAGATGATTTTCATCGTTTTTGACGTTACCAAATTAAAATAAAAAAATAACGCTTAAGTGCACGATATTGCCCCGCTGTCCCCTACATTGTTGGGGCTTTATACAAGGTATTTTCCTACCAAATTTCCAAACAATCGGTTAAAGCGTTTGGTCCAAAACTGCGTAACAAACATACAAACTAAATGTCGAACGGTCGAGTCAAAACGGAGACCTCGCTTCGCTCGGTCGATCATGTGCATTACAAGATATATTACATTACATACAGCAATCTTCTAGACGCGTCTTAAGACGTATAGCTCGATGATGTTAATAGTGCATAAAAACGTGGTTTCCTCACATTCTTGTCATCCTTATGTTTGAATCCTTCAGACCCACATTCCAACGTTGGAAAAATCACAAAAATTTGTTTCATCATAAAACAATAGCGTCAGCGGCACACATTTACCGACCAGCTGACATTATGGAAAACAACATTCTAAACACTGTTTTTACAGACACAATAGATACTGGCGGAAACGTTAACGAGCGGATAGCAACGATGACCATGCCAACAACTAAACCAGGTTAATCGAATGTTTCCGCTGTATTGTTCCACATTTTACTAAAGTCGCGAAATTTTTACAACTGGAATGCGGCGACATTTGCGTACAGCCCGAAGGGCCGATACAGCCGGCCATTCACTACACGAAGTAGGACTACCGCAGACTTGGATGTACGCGCTCCTACAAATTAATCCTACCAGCGGTGACAATCAGTTTCCATTGTACTTTCTCGCGGCGCTCTTACTTCTTTCCATATTTTACAGAAAAAAAAGAAAGTGTGGATTACAAAAATTGCTTAATGATAGAGTAAATTATAGTGAAGCGAAGATTTTAAACGAAACAGTGAGGATTAGAAAAACTATTCGAGAATTGACAAGACAATTTTTGTCTTTTTACACCTTAGGCAAAAAATATTGATTTATAGGGCAAAATTTCTGTTATTGAACCAAAACTTAAAATCACATATCATGTTTTCTCTTCCTTTTTATTTTAATTACGATATTTTTTTTTGAAAACAGTACATAACCTAAAACGTATTATAGCCTATCAGCTGGTCAATGAAATCAGCTGATCGTTACGAATTAATATAACTGATCTTATACTATAACTGCAAATATAAAAATTAAATTAACGATTCATATATATTTGCATCGGGCAAACTTCTTCGTAGTTTCCGTAGTGTAGTGGTTATCACGTGCGCCTCCCACGCTTAAGGTCCCCGGTTCGATTCCGGGCGGAAACAGAGGAAATTTGAATTATAATTAATTTAATATGAGACTTACGACGCACAAAATATACTATTATATATCAATATAAATTTTTGCACTCACATCACGCAAAATCCAACATCCCAACCAGCCCTGAAACATGATAATGTTAAAATTTAGTTGGCTGAAGCACAAAGAAGGGTAATTTTTTCACTTGCTCCTGAATCAGTAGTTTTACTAAGTTGTTCTGTTTTTTTTTTAGTTCTCGTTGGTATGCAGTGTGCAAAGAATCAACTTTTTTCCGAACATTAGTGAAATGGACAATACTGTAATATTTTACATATGTTTTTAAAAGATCCCCTTGGACTGACTGATGGACGATCCCATACCCACTCAAGCTTCTACTATTGAGTATAAACGTACTAGCATAATAACCCTTATTGTAAATATGTGAGCACACGCTGCTGGTGACATTTTGCGGCAGAGTGTTCAACTACAGTTAAATAGATAGTAGTACTGTCTATTTTATCAAACGACACCACCCCTTGTTCTTGCAGCTTGCAGCGTCCGTAACGGCAGACAGTTCACTTACTTGGACTTTAGCCGCTGACATCGAGCACGCTACTTATCATGGTGGCTGTACTTTTAGTCCGTTTATATTCAATGCTCCTAACCACTAGGATGTAGAGGGGAGGGTTTCTTGTGGAATGTCCGGTACATCTTACCAGATTCAATAAGCACTATACTCCAACAAGAATCCTAAAAAGGTCCTTTGTACTACGCGAAGGATTAACGATGAGACCGTAAATGGCCGGCGTAAGGGTAAATCATGTGCAGGTATTAAATGTGGCAGGCGACATTACAATAGTGAATACGATGGTGAAATCAAATGTCCATAATTGCGTAAGCCAAGTTGCTAAGGTTTCATTAAAGATTTAAAATGACCGCCATTTTGAAAATATTGAACGAGTTTCGCTGCATAACGAACTTGTTCAAGCTGCTGCAAAATTGATCGTTTTCGTTCCAAGTTTGAATTAAATCGGATTAAACTTTGAGACTGCTTACACACGCGCGAGCGCGCGCACCTACATACACACACACACACACACACACACACACACACACACACACACACACACACACACACACACACACACACACACACACACACACACACACATACGAAAAAGTGTCCCTTAAGTTCACAGGTCAGCCAGCATTATTTTTCAACGAAAATTCGCTGTTATAATATTTTGCACTGACACAATATACCGTACAAGATTATTATGCAGGCAAATGGATCGTTCGCTTCGCTTTCGTTGTCGCGGAAGTACCAGCAATGTCAAGGTCCGTCCACTTCCGGGCGAGTGAAAGCGCGCCGCTAATGATGCGTTTTGGACAGAAACCTTTTTCGTTCGCGGCGCATAACGTACGCTGTGTGACTAATTTGTCAATTACGACAACGGTACAGTCCGGGCCTATAGTTTTGCGAGGTACTGTACACCACTGGGACAGCTAAGCTGTAATTTGATACTTTGATTACACGTTAGACTCAATAAAGAACCAGACGGGTTCAAGTATTTTGGCGTTCAGTGTGTTTTTGACAGGCTTGGAAACCTCTTTCCAAAAGAAAAAATATGAAACGATGACTGCCTGTAAAGAATATCCAGAAATTATAGGAGCAAATGGGACAGTTAAGGCTGAAAAGCTGTTTGGGTGAGATCATAAACTTTAATGGAGAAGAGAAACCACTAAACCAGTCAAGGAAATTCGATATGGATTTGCTAAATTTTGCGACTTTTATATATAAAAAAAATTATTAATTAATGCTGAAATTATGCCTTAAAACTCCGTGGTTAATCCAACAATTCTATACATCAAAGAGAATGGAAACGAGAATTCATCGGAAAGTAGGCCTACTGCAAAGAATCTACGATATAAAAAGTCAATAAAATTTTTTTTGCCCATGTAACGGTTAAGTCCTTCCACATTTACCAAACACATTTTCGACAAACTGTATAACATGGTACGCTTTGAAGCTAAATACAGTATAATAAACCAAAGAAGACGAACGATTTTCAAAAAGGCGTCCGAGTTTCTTGTGATGAGAAGAAATACTCCGGCAACGAAATGACTGAAGTAAAGAAATTACTTCATTCTGTAAGAACAAAAGACATATGGAAAAGGAAAAGGGAGTATGAGTGAAAAGAGACTGATTACTAGTGGTACTTAGGCGGCTTGTTAGCACACAAGAAGAAGAAGAACGTCTTTTTCTTGTATGCAATCTGTCAGAAGAGAAGCAGAAAAAGGAGAAGAAGGAGGGGAGATGGAGGAGAATGAGAAGAAGGAAAAGGAGAAGAATGAGGAGGCGGAGGAGGATCAAGAGTAGGAGGAGAAGGGGAAGGAAGAGAAGGAGTAGGCGGTAGAGGAAAAGCAGAAGAAGAACGTCTTTTTTGTCTACAAACTGTAAGAATAGGAGAAGAAGGAGAAGAAAGAGAAGGAGAAGAAGGAGGAGAAGGAGAAGGAGGGAGAAGAAGAAGAAGTCTACAAACTAAGAAGAGGAGAAGAATGAGGGAAGAGAGGAGGAAAAGGAGGAGAAGGAGAAAAGGCTGAGAAGAAGAGAGAAGAAGAGAAGAGGAGTAAGAAGAAGAAGAGGGAAAAGAAGAAGAAGAAGGAAATAGTTTTTGTAATTCTATTAGTAACCTGTGATTATAAGAAGACGTACCGATTTATGAGCTCTTTGAACTACACGCCGCACTCGCGTGCGTGTGTGTGTGTGTGTACGCGCATCGCAGAAGAGTAAACTAATTGACCAGTTTTTATGAAACCTGCAAGTAGGTCACGTTTTTTGGCACATTTTTTTTTAATTTTTCAAAAGAAAATTTCTTGAAATCCTTTTTCGATCAAAAAAATTAATTTTTCTCAAAATCGATGCTACGATTTTCATCGAAAACGCTGAAAAATCGGCTTCATTTTTCAAAATCAGTTCATCATATTATGAAGCTACACAATAAAAGTCACTGAGCCGCATTAATAAAGCAAAGCAAATACTTTTACGTATGAAATATGAAGCAAATCGTTAAGCCTATAATTATGTTAATAAAAAAATTAATCAAACCCAATATCAAATTTGAAATCAACGAAATTTAGGCTACGATTCTAGAGTAAATCGAAGAAATAACCAAAATCTGTTTCTTGTTTTCTTTTTTCGATTTACTCTGGAACCGCAAATTCGTTTTATTTGAAATTGGATGCGCTGATCTGAGTTATGATACTTCAAATGCGACCGGATTTTTAGCAAAATATGACATGATTTTTAAGGAATTATGTCGGTTTTTTGTGTTTTTTTATAATTTAATTTGAAACAGTTTGTACAACTGTTTCGCTTGCTTCGGAACTGTCGGAATGGTCATGTTTTTGTGAAGAAGTTAATGCCGCAATAACATTTATTAAAACAGGCTAGCAACGATTCCAGTCGAACAGTATGAAATACGCGTAGCTACGGTAGGCCTACACAATAAAAGGGACAACTCTGGTAAGTTGTTTTTCAATGGGCAGGATTCCTGTCTGTACCGGCTTCCTGTACAGAATGTGCACCGACTATGTTCCGAGAACCCGGCCTATGATTTACTTTCTTCTCGTGACGCGATGTAAAGGCTTATGATTTTTTTACCGAAGTCTGTCGGCGAATAGCAATACGCCGTCTTGGTTGCAATGGTTGTAGATTTAATAACGCACACGATGACTTGTCTGTTAAATTACAGAAACAATCTTATTATTCGCGGCACTGGGTGGCGCGAACATCGCTGGGTGGTGATAACATAGCAAATAGGTAAAAAAAAGTGAAGTCAACAGTAAAACTTCGACTTATTGATAGAGTGAAGCGAAGTCTCTGTTTCAACTCAACCGAACAATTTGGTTTGTGTGTTTGCTTGTTAAACAGTTTTGGCCAAACCAATTGACCGATTGTTTTGAAATTTTTAACGAAGACACCTTGTATAAAACCAAAATGACTTACTTATACTTTTTTCTATTTATTTCCATTTCAAGAGCGCGGTCTCTGATCTGTCGATGAAGAATGTACGCAGTTTTAGTCAAACGATTCTACCGATTGTTTTGAAATTTGTTACGAAAGTATCTTGGATACATTCTGTACGATGTATGTGTAAGACTTATTCCCATTCACTTCCGTTTCAAGATGGCGGTCTCCGATTTACAATAAAGAGTATAAGCAGTTTTTGTCTAACGCATTAATAGATTGTTTTCAGATTTGGTACGAAGGTAACTCGTGTAAAGCCCAAAAAGTGACATTTTTTCTTATTTACTCCCGCTTTAAGTTGACGGCCTCTGACAGGTATACACATTTTAATCAAACGCATTGTTTTCAAATCTGATAAGCGTGTACTTTGTATAAAGCCCGAAAGACGTACTGTAAAACATTTTCCCATTCACTTCCATTAGCGCTGACATCAGGATCCTGTTATGTAAGCAATGTATTTTCCCGGCCAAAGATCGGATACTTTTTAAATAGGCTTCTTATACATAAAGTGTTCTCAATTTGGATTCAACTTTACTGAAATTTGGCACACAAAATGCTTTTGGTAATAGTATTTTAAAAATGGCGGCAATTCTAAATTAAAAGACATTAATAACATTTTAATCTTACAAGCTTTTTAAAAAAATGTCTACACCCGCGAAAGCAGCATTAAAATTTTCGTAAAATAATATTTTCAATGTAATTTGGAAGTTTAAAATTGTAATGTTTGCAGATTTTAACTCCGATTAAGATGGTAACATCTGTTTTAATATGTATCATGTTTTGGAGCTTGTTGTGACGTTGGATTCAGCGCGTTGCGTGCTATCGTATATACTAGTATAAAAATAAAATTGTGACTAACTACTTATAAACAGCTGATTTCGCACAACAACTGTTGCTTCAATATCATTTCAATTGAGGTTATGTTAAAAATTCAATTTGTACTGACAATAAAATTATTTAAAAAATATGTTTTAAATGAAGGACAAAGTCTTTAATGAACGAGAAAGACTATGACGATTAGAAAATAAATTAAAACGAAAAAAATTGTATTAATTCTGAAAGTGTTACAATTAATAAAAAAAAGTTATGAATGAAGTGCAACATCAACTAAGTAATAATAGAAACGAGGAATGGAGAAAAACCTGATACGATTTATATTTTTGGTTTGGTAACAGAAATAATTAAAATTAATTTTTGATTACGTAATCAGCCCTTATAACACTATCCATGTAATCAAATCTTGAACACCTCCTTCTCTAACGATAATACGTATTATTTGAACGTCCTTTTATAATCTCAAAACAGCGTAAATTTACAGTAAATCAAGCAGTCCTTACTCCTAAAGGCAGTACAAAGAGCCGGTTGTTCTGAAGTCATAAATAATCTTAAATTTGATTGGGTTACCGGTGTTAGAACTGGATAGGTAATTAACGTCCATTCAGAGTTCGTCACGGCCGGTTACACACCGGACAGATACGCTATGATGAATGGATAGCATTACTTATGCTGTACCTAGATAGCGTTGCATTGTATCGTATCGTTGCCTACTTGTAGAGTCGTTGACCGCCCGCGATGCACGAGATGGAGACAAAGAGTTATGTGCGACTAAAACAATCTGTAGCAATGATTAAAGTACTCGGTGATTCTGAATATAAAAGTACTCGGAACTTCCGGTTATTCAGTTCATTCGGTTACGGTTTGAAATAGGCATCATAAGAACGATCAGTAGCATTAAATAGGCCTACATACATTAACTGGTAGGCTATACACAAAGAAAGTAGTGATTTGTGAATTCGGGTTAAAATACTCGGTGATTTTGAATGTAAAAGTACTCGGAACGTTCCGGTTATTCAGTTCATTCGGTTACGATTTGGAATAAGGATCATAAGAACAATAAGTAACATTAAATAAATACATTAACAGGTAGGCTATATATAAACAAAGAAAGTAGTGATTTGTGAATTCGGGTAAAAATACTCGGAAAGTTCCAGTTATTCAGTTCATTCGGTTACGGTTTCAAATAGGAATCATAAGGACGATCAGTCAAGTTCATTTATAACATTAAGTTAGTATATTAACAGGTAGGCTATACACGAACAAAGAAAGTAGTGATGTGTGAATTCGGGTAAAAACATTCGGCGATTCCGAACATAAAAATACTCGGAACGTTCCGGTTATTCAGTTCATTCGGTTTCTGTTGGGACCGGAATCGTACACACTACGAGAAGAATTCATTAATAAGACTATATCGAGAAGAATGCATAGACAATTAAGTAATGAAGAGCCAATTTCGAAATAAAATACTTGGTAATTCAGAATAGCAAACACCTCGGAACGTTCCGAATATTGAGTTCATAATCGGTTACGGAATCGGAATCATAAGGTCGATGAGACGAGTTCATTCATAAGATTATATGCCTATACATACCTGTATATTGACAGCTAGGCTGTGCATACACAAAGAAGTAGTGATTTGTAAATTTAGATCAAAATAATCGTTGATTCTTAATAAAGTACTGGAACGTTCTCGTAATTGAGTTCATTTAGTTTTGGTTCGGAATCAGAATTATATTAACGATGTGACGATTACATTTAAAAGACTATATTAACAGGCTTGAATAAAGAAATAAAGTAATAATGTGTGAATTTGGATTAAAACAGCAAGTGATTCCTAATAACAGTATACTCGGAACGTTCCGATTATGAGTTCTTCGGTTATGTTTCGGAATCGGTATCTTACGAAAACCGAGAGGAATTCATTGATAACACTGTGCCAACAGGCTTTCATAAGTAAATAATGATGTGTGAATTCAGATTAAAATACTCGGTGATAACAAATAACAAAATACTCTCAGTGTTCGGATTATTGTGTTCATTCGGTTATGTTTCGTAATCGTAATCTTATGAAAACCAAGAGAATTCATTCATAACGCCATAATCAACAAACTATTCCTATTTAAACGTCGTATTCGCATTCACTGATGATTTAAAAAATTAGTAACGAATTCGATATAATTAATAACTAGAATTGGCGAGTTTCCAATGGAAAGTCTCCGCAGGGAGGTGCAGACTAGCTGCACCTGTTGAGAGGATTTAGACGTCCCTCGCGGCAACCGAGTCTAACTCACATTTACACTTACAACACTACACTTATGACTTTAACACTTTACTCTCACAATTACATTTAGGCGATAATAGCCTCAATGTACTTTTCACCTTAAAATAAAAAAAAAAACTAATGGAAAGTTATCTACTGTATCTACCATCATATAACATATAATACAGTAATACAGTAGCCTATACAGTTTCGGGATATTAAAATTAGCGCTGTAATAATTAAGTGAACCTTTAAATCATTTTTTGAATAGTTGTTACAAACTAAATGTACGAAGCCGCCTCGGTGGCCTAGTTGATAACGTACTGCGTTTTCACCCCGAGGACCCGGGTTCGATTCCCGGCCAAAGCTTGGCATTTTCATACGCTATAAATCATCCCATCGTCTGCATTAGCCCAAGTGTGCACAATAGTTGGACGTTAAAGAAAAAAAATAAAAATAAAATAAATGTACGTAAACGTATTACATATACGTAAACATACCATATACATATATATATATGTGTGTGTGTGTGTGTGTGTGTGTGTGTGTGTGTGTGTGTGTGTGTGTGTGTGTGTGTGTGTGTGTGTGTGCGTGTGCGTGCGTGCGTGCGTGTGCTTTAAGCATGCACAAATATCGATTTCATTACTAATTATTGGTTAAGTTCGTTACACAATAGTTTCAAAATTCGTTTTCTAGCAGGACGTTTCTAATAAAAAAGGACTTTAAATAACGTTTTAAAAAATGATTTCCAGGTAAAGGCGAACTGACATGCAGGCCACATTTAATCAAAATCGAACAATTTGTTTAGTCTCCAGTGACTAAACAATTAAAGTTCACCGACATAATTTTATAAAACAGCTGATTTTTACCTAACTTTTCCGCGTCTACCGTAACCTACACAGTATCTAGTTAAAACCGTATTGTCTCGTACACAATGACCAGCGAAATAAAGCCAAACACAAGGGGTAACCTACATAGTGCAACAGTTAGGCAATTATCCGCCAGGTAGCATGACTGTGCAACCACAGTATGATGGATGACAATAGGGCATTGGTTATAGTTGAACTCGTATAAAGATAACTCATACAAATTAGCTAGAGGACACCTCAGACTTAATACAGATTCGTTAACACAGGAGTAACGTTGACGGCAGGGGTTCTCAACAGGGTCCCTTGGGGGTCTATTGGGAGGCGATGAAATAAATTCCATTTTTTAACCCCTAACGCGCACTTCATAAAAATGAAAACGGTAAAAAATTTTTTTTTTTTTTTGCAAATATTTACTTTTATTTTTGCACGTTCTCTTTTAGATTTCGCTCGATTTCGTTCTAACATTGATTTGTTGATGTCTACAATATTTAACAATCGAAGCGATTTTCATTATTTCGAAAATTTAACGCAACTGTCTGTTATTCACGCTGACGACATTCTACTCTACACGAAACATCTGAAAGAACTGAAAGAAGATATCAATGTTCGTTACAAGGATTTAGAAAATTTAAATGTTCCATCTTGTATTATAAAAACATTTGAAAGCGACACGACCGATATTGATTTCTCTTTACAAGAAGAATTGATTGAACCTAAAGAGAATTTGGTACTCAAAATCAACTTTCAAACAAGTGGCTATTCCGAATTTTGGAGTTGCAAAGACATTCGCACAAAATACTACGTCAGATTAACAAGTATCAGCGAACCACTATTGTTAGCATTTCCTAGTTCTTACTTGGTTGAGGCAGGATTTAGCTGTGTAAATAATTTATTGCGAAAGACGAGAAATCGATTCAAGATATCAGAACGTGGTGATTTACGATTAATATTAACAAACATTTCCCCGGATATAAGTATGATACTCGAAGGACATCAACCGCGACCATTATTATCCATCTCATTATTAATTTTATGTGATTTATGTGATTTATATTTCATTTAAATTTCTGCTTCTATAAACATATTTATATCTTTAACGTATATCTAACGATACAAAATACAAATTATTAAAAAAAATTGTATTACTGAATTGCTCCTAATAAAAGCTTCATTTGCTGTAATATTTGTGCAACACATTTGTAAACATATGGGGGGAGGTCTACGGAATAAAAAAAAATTAAATTATTTAGGGGTCGAATCACAAGATTCAGACCGGGGACCATGTAATGAGCACCGATCCTGACCTAAGTAGTAGTTAAAAATTTTACTTATGTGTGTTGTTTTGTATTAGCACTCTGAGCCTTGCAATTTTAGTCCGATTTAGTTCAAATTTCTCAGAAAAATTGGTTTTGGTAATAGCTTGGATTCGTTACATGTTAAAATCCTTCCAACGGTTTCTAAATGACAGCTTTTAAAATTCTTAAAAACTTTTACCATTGTAATCTGTGTTAAATTCTGTATAAGTTACCACTCAAAATTTTTAAATTCCATTGAAAATACGAAAACGAATCTGACGGCGGTCAGGGTTTTTTGTCTAAAGTACAAATTAGTCTAAAGTACAAAATTATTTGCACATTGAACTGTTTGTTTATACAGTTTTCATGTTATTATTTTGATTCAATGACGTTGCACATTCTACTTTAATGTGCCCCAAAAGAACTGTCGTTCACCATTTTACATCAACTGCAGATCATTTCTCGGGGTAATGGTACCTCCAGTAAATTTCTAAGTCCCTAATACAAATCTTCTCCCTTCTCGTGAACTGCATCGCACGTATCACGTATCACGTATCACGTCCCACACTGCAGACTCACTGGATGACCTGGTAAAATGTCCCCCGGCAGTACAGGCAACGGAACCTGATCGAGAGTGGACCGCCTCGGGTATCACTTAGCGTAATGCCGTGCTCACTTCGTTCCATTGTCTTCGGGTCAAGTCGTGTTCTGGTTAAATGCAGTACAATTGCAGCTTAATTCGAAAATAATAATAGGCCAGTGCGTTTATTTGTCGTTCCTATTTTTACCGAATTTGCATTGAAACAGGAACAGTTAAAGCTGCCACCATAGTAATACCGTGACCCGAGGCCTTGAAATGGGAGTCGATCTTGCCCTCCAGAACACTTTTTCCAAAGATCGTTATAAATTTTTATAAATCCGATTTGATTCAAACATAGCAAAAAATTCGATTTTCTTAATAACTGGGAAAAATCAGTCCAACCGTTTCAGAACAAAAGCATTGAATATAAACTGATTAGAAGTACAGCCACCATTATAAAAACCTCGATATCAGTGGCTAAAGTTCAAGTAATTGTAGTATCTGTCACTACGAATGCTATAGGATGTGGAAACGTTAGAGAAAATAGAAAGTACTATTGTCTACTTAACTGTAGTTCAACACTCTGCCGCAAGATGGCACCAGCGCGTTACACGTTATTTTATAATACAGCTGAGGTTTTAGCTGTGTGATCAGCCTATAAAGTATTATCCGCAGTGATAAAAATTACTTTTTTTCTGTACAATGAAACTAACAAAAAAAACATACTTTAAGAAAAAAAAGTTCAAATATAGTAAAATGTAATTTTAATTTGTGCAGCAGGAGAACTTGAAATTAACAAATTAAAAACCAATGCTTTATCTTTTTCCCAATCAGTAATGTGTACAAATAAATACGGAGATTGTGATAGTTATACAAAATGAAATGGAAACGAAATGAATGTTTTTTGTTTACTTTTCATTAAATGAAATACAGTATGTACATTTTTTTCTTAAAAATACAAGTTTTATATTATACATCATCCAGATATAAATAACCATTGAATATAAACGTACTAGAAGTACAGCCACCATTATAAAAAGCGTTCTGGATATCAGCGGCTAAAGTCCAAGTAATTGGACTATCTGCCGCTACGAACGCTGCAAGGTGCAAGGACAGGGGAAGACGTTTGAGAAAATAGGCAGCACTATTTAACTGTAGTTGAACACCCTGTCGCAAGATGGCGCCAGCAGCGAGCGCTCATCCACTTATATACGTGTTATTATTCTAGTAAGTTTATATTCAATGACAAACGTTATTCTAAATTTATAAAAAATTTAACTCTTTTATCTTTTTTTAAAAATCTTCGTAAATTAGCACTTAATTCTATTGAAAGTTTTAAGTTTATTTACAACGTAGAGTACGATGTTAAAATCAGATTTTCTTAAAAATGAAAGTAAATAAGTTATCATGTGTGTGACGTACTTTTTTGAAATTCGCTTCTATCACGAAAGCATTACAGCTGTGCCTCTGTTATTGTTAATTTTTAAAAGGTTTTTAGGGATTTAAAACTAAAAATACTGAAGGTTTTGGAAATAACACTTCCGAGCAAACACACACACACACACACACACACACACACAACACACACAATGTAAAAACTACTTTTTTGACACTCGGTTCCATATACACAAATGTCAAACCTTTTCATGATAACAACATTTTCTTCATAATTCATATAGACAAAAGAACAAACGTTAGCCCTTCTATGACAATCACTTACGAACTACGAACTGCGTTTCAATATGTTTTCTCATGTAAACATTATACAGCGTGTTCTAGTACAAAACACCTGCACAACGTCGTGAACGAAGACCTTGAATCACTAACAACGGTCACTTGTTCTCTGTTCCAGCCGCGCCCGCCCGTCTACAACCCCGAGGACTACGCCCTGTCTCTGAAAAAGTTCGGACGACGCGAGGACACGACGAGGCCAGCGCCAGGTGTACCAACGTCACCAAGCATAATAACCCTAAGCAGCCCCCAGGCGGGAGAGATGTCCCTCAGGCAATTTTCTAGCGTCACGGACCTTCTCAACAAGTTGAAGACGGATCTCAAATTTGCCCTTATCAGGTAACTTTACAAATATACACTTAGGCCGGTCGGAGCTGAGCTAAGCTGAGCCGAGCGGAGCGGAACGAACATGAACCGAAAGCGGAGTTCAGTCATATTAAAGAACGCGTTTGTATATTTTAAATATAAATATTTTGACCTATTGTAACGAATACTAGGATACTATTATGTTTAAAAACCGTAACCTAGGAAACGAGAAATAATAAGCTGGATGCGTGGTCAGTGTAGTGGGGGAAGCGGAGTTAGCCTCAAAACAAAACCTAGACAGAGTCGAAGGTCTTTTATGCTTTCAATGGCCGCACTTACGTTAAAAACAATAGCTTTGGTTTTGAATACGTAGTCCGCTCCACATTTGTATGCTACTGTACTTATCATACATAATTTTTAAATAATTAGCATTATACTTTTAAGACAGCTATAAAAGTTTTGGTAACTTTACTTAAAACCTAAAAATGTTCGTATATGTGGTGCTGTTAAATTTCTTTTGAAAATTCGTTCCCATCACGTGAATTGCTCACAAAGGCGTGCGCCATTATCATTATGCTCACGAAGTCTTGATACGTAGTTTCAGTATACATTCCAGACGAAAGTTATATAAAGTTAAAAAAAGTCACTTTGAACTTGACGCAGTGTTTATGTAGATTTTATACGGGAAAGTTTATAAACTAGTTCAGAAATTTATAGGTTATGTTTGGCGCGTAGGTTCCCTAACCTAACCCACGACAATTTAAATACAGTTGTTTGCCGCGTGGCGATTTGCATAGCTAACTAAAGCACATACCTTTTAAAAATCATGTTTTTGTAACTATATTTTACACGATAACAAATATGTCTTATTACGACTTATTGAATGGATGCGACTTATTTTAAATATCAAAACCATAATGTAGTCAGAGTTTAGTTTAGGGAAAAATTATTTAAACTGGTAGTATTAAACAGCTCGTTTAAAACAATAGACTTTTATATAACCTAACGAAACCTTACTGCAGCAACCTAACCTAACCTGAACTTTGTTCAGAAAAAATAATAATAACAACCTACAATTGTTTTTGTACTTATTTCTGAAACCAGCTACTTGTTATCAGAAAATTTCTGAAAATTTACTGGTAAAATTAATGTTTCAGTATCCAAGCTGAGATCTGTGCAATCTCGGCATGTGTTCATCGAGTATTAGAGCAAGGACTAACAGGTAAGGACATTCTAGTACTCACAGACAGGCTCTCAGCTCTGTATAAATCATATCCAAGCTGGTATGGGATTTTCTCCGCTCCCTCTGTGTTCTGTCAATTGCTAATATGGTGCAGCTAGGATGGGTACCTGGGCATTGCGGTATTGAGGGAAACGAGAGAGCAGACATGATAGTCAAAAGAGGAGCCGCAGATCGACTAGTGCCCGCGTGCGGGATAAATTGCACAATTGTGAGAGGTGCAGTAAGGAAATGAGCTTGGGAAGAGCACATCAAACGATGGAAGCAATTCTCAGGCCAACGATTGGGAAAACGCCTTCTCTCGGGACCAGATCCTGTACTGCAAAGGACACTTGTTCAGTTTAACAGGAGGTCACTGATGCAGGTTGACGTCATGATCACCGGACACGACCACGTCTGGAGACATCTACATAAGGTGGGATTGTTACAAATCTCGCCTTAATGTCGTCTGTGCGGGCAGGGTTTTGAAATTGCAGCACATATATTCCTTGATCGAGAGGTCCTGGAGGCCAAAAGAAGGAGACTGTTTGAACCTCAGCAACCAGATCAGGTGTTCAACCAGGACACCTTATACAAGATTATGGTGCTCGTCAAAGGCACTGAAGTCGGCTTAAGGTAAAGTAATAGGGGTACAAAAAAAGCTTACAACTGACGTGTCGGGGTCACAGAGCCTCTGTTAATCCAAAATGGAAAAATTTTTGCAGAAACATTGTACAAAATTGGGCAGCGCTTACAGTTCAGTCGGTAAGATGTTGGGCAGTTTGCCTGTACGCAGTTTCGAATCTACTTAAATTCATAGAGTTGTCTCCATGAAGCTGTCTTGCAGTTCAGCCAGTATTACAAACTACACTCGTCACTGTTAAATCAGAGTGAATTACTTCCGCCATTTTGAAACGGAAGTGAGTTGGAAAAAATCTTACACATAAGTTGTTCGGGCTTTACACAAGGTACTTTCGAAGCAAATTTTAAAACAATCGGTCATTTCGTTTGGCTAAAACTGCGTATCCTCGTCATTGTTTAATAAGAAACCGCCATCTTGAAACGGAATTGAATGGGAAAAGATCTTACACATCTTTCGAGCTATATGCAACGTACTTTTGTACCAAATTACAAAACAATCGGTCGAAACTTTTGGCCAAAAATGCGTAACAAACACACAAACCAAATGCCGAACGGTCGAGTTAAAACAAAGCCCTTGCTTCGCTCGGTCAATATGAATAGGAATTATAAAAGTTACCTTATTACTTTTAATTAACTAGAAGTTCAAAGAACAGTAAACCTCGCAGAATATTCTTAATTAATATACAGGGCGTTCCAGGGCAGCGCTCTGAAGCACTCGTTAATATTTCCGCTGATTTAATAGGTTACCGTTATATTTACGAAAAATGTTACTGAACCAACAATATTGGAAATGTTTATATTTGGAACAAGGCGTCCACGGACCCACAAACACTTTATAAAAGCTTCTTCTTGTCAGTTTTATTTCCACGTATTACGTCGATGTTCCGTATTTACTAGACATAAAATAAATACGTTAAAATACCAAATAATCCATCAGGAAAACATGAAAGATCTACTAGATATATTTGAAGACTGGATGGATGTGTTCACTCAGATAGGACTGGGGAGAGATGAAGCTGTGAATGCTATCACTGCTACTGAGAACAATGTGAGCAGTGAGCAGCTGTGATTGCTCCAACTATCCTGCTCTCTGCTCAATTCTCAGTGGTATCTGCTCCTTGTTTTACAAGAGAATTTACACGCGCAAAGCTATAATAAAGAATGCTGAAAACCAGGTGAAATAAAAGCTATCCTATTATTGATGTTCATTAACTAATAACATATTGTTTATTTTATTATATAATTAATAATGAAGTTCCATTTGTTTATTTTCTTTTAAATTAATTAGATGAAAAGCTTATTTTTACTTTTATTAATTGATCATAGTTTCAGGTGCTTAACTAATGATTAAATATTTTATTTATATTCCTTATTTTATATACTTGAAGGTTTGTATTTGTTTAATTTTGTATTAATTTTTGCTTCGCATAGGCACTGTGAAAACATCTAAAAGTTTTTGCCTTTACATAATTATTATGTTAGGTACGGAAGCTTATATATAAATACATTTTTGCAAATTAATAAATTGGCCGCACTTATTTTACTAATTTGATAATATAACTCTGTTTTCATTTTAAATTGTGTAATAATAAGAACTTCTCATTAGAAATTTACTAACGTAATAAACAGCACTGAGCAGTGAGCAGTTTGCGCACGGCAGCACATTGTCTTATTATTAAACTGTTCTCTAAACTGTGATTAAATCACTGCTACTGTTCACTGCTCAGAGCATTCACTGCTAACAAGAAAACGCTATTAAGCCCACCGCTAATGATTGTAGTATCTACGAGTTAACAGAATGTAGTTGATTACACGCTTCTGTGACCCGACCTGATGATAGGCGTACCGATGTACGATTGATCTTTATAATGAGGATTAGCAAGGATTAGTGTTTTGCCAACTGATTTTCCATAATCCAATTAACCTTTTTTATCAAAAAATTTTCGGTCGTATCTATTTTGTCCAAACTGGAATTTGGGGTGAAATAATTGAACTATTATTTCTCGAGTCAAAGCACACACTATTCGTACAGGCATAAATAAGGTATTTGTAGAAAGATTTTTTTAATCGGCTTCTGACATTGCAAAACTATTTTGCGCTAAAACTTACTGTTTGTGGAAAATTTTAACGGCACAAACATATTAACGGCCTATTTTAAAATAGGTAAAATGGCATCATGGATGCGCATACGCGGCATCACAAATCAGACAATATTTTGTATATTTTACGTAACTAACTTATTAAACCACAAATAAACAATCCCATTACAAATGCCACTTTTTTGCATAAGGTGCTTAGAACAATTTCAGTATTTACTTAAAAGTCATTAAACTTATAGGTTATATGGTCCTACTAACAGTCCCCTACCCCTGCTCGTCGTACAAACCGGAAAAAGCATTTCGAATACCAAATATATATTTTGGACACTGTTTTTACAGAAATATATTTCTGATTTCTCTTTCCATCGTGCGTTTATCTATTGTTAATCGATCGCTTTACGATTTATTTTGTAAACATGTTTTTCCCTTCCTTGCAACTACCGCCATCACCCCAACGACTACTCTTATTCAAAAGGCTGTGTTTACTTAAAACTGTCATAGTGCAAAATTTGCACGGGCCCCTGATTTCATTTAACTTTTTAACGATTTCGGAAGAGCACGAGAAAAGCACTTGTTCAGTGACAGTAAATGCCCTACTTTCATGATTTCTAGCTCCAGCCGCTGTCAGAACTGTCGTTTAATAATCTTTTGAGACTCGGTGGTCGATGTGGCTAAAGCATCTGTCTGCTGCGTCTCTGAACTGCGTACCTCAAGCTTTTTAGTACGAGCCGCAGTTACTCCCGTTGCTTTTCCCTTACCGTTAACGCTGATCCCTCGTCTCCTTTAGTCTAACTGGCGTAAAGTATAGACGTTAAGCAAAATAAATAATAATTTTTCAACTTTCCGTTAAGGCGCTACAAGTACGTCGAGAACGTATATACAGACTCTTGTACAATAACACATGGCCCTTGACCGTATAGCTGAAGACCCTAAACCTTAGCCGTTGTCATTGTGTTACCTCCCTTTGACCACCGCCTTCCAATTTACACATTCCTCGGTCATTATCAAGGTAATAGCACGCTAGCGAGTGGCGCCATTAAAGTCTAGCGTCCGAGGCATTGCTGTCACGTTAACTTAGTTAAGAACTAACCCTACATGTGTGTGTGTGTGTGTGTGTGTGTGTGTGTGTGTGTGTCGTGTCGTGTAGAAACGTACGAAACGAATTTTAAATTTTATCTCGAACCCCTCTAGAATTTATTGTGTGTTTGTGTGTGTGTGTGTTAACAATTTTTACTTTCTCTCTGTACGAAGCGTACAGAAAATATAAACCTTAATTTTTTAATATTTTGATGAAAATATCCCTTTTCATCTCCTGTTAATAAAAAAAAGTGGTTTTTACTTGGACGTATAGCTGTCTGTATGGCACATTATTGGAAACTGAACGAAATTATGGGTTTCGACGAATTGTGACAAATAAATGTGGTTTTCCCACATCGTCGGTAGTAATTAATTTAATTCAATCGTATTTTTTAAAAAGCATAATTCATTCGAAACCCTTTAAAAATAACAAAAATCTAATATTCTCTGCGTAGATTACGACAAATTTTCTTCCATCTAGTGGTTTTTGTGCTCACTTTGTATAGGCTAACACGATTCGAAACTTAAGTTTTATCTTCAGGCTGTAGTACAAATGGTCAATTCTCTTTGGCGAGATCGTCACAAAGTTAACAAAATATTGAAAACACTCGTTAGGCCTACAGCACTGACAGTTTCGTGATTTTTTTTTAAAAACGCAAAATGATAAAATTAATTTGACCAAACACCGTGGGACTTGTATGTCGCTACAGTCATGCACCACTTTCTTCCTAACAGCCTGGCACCTCGGAAATCGTTGTGAGGATATTTTCTCTACAAAAATGTCGCAATTATTTACCGTCAATATTCAACATCGTGAGCCGTCAATATAGGCTAGGTAGAGCAAAGATAGATTTATCACTGCCTTCATGCTATTTAGTTTTACTCTTTACTGTGTATGGTGTCTTCATTATTCTACTTATATGCACTAACGATACAAATGTTACTGTAACACGTTCTTAAGTTCCATTTTGAGGTTATTCGGCCATATACAATGTAGTTTTGTCTAAATTTATATATTTATTTAGTTAAGAAATCTCACAGTCTCTACACTACTTAAAAGTCATTTCGGACCGGAAATACGATTACCCAACCACCTATGATTACGCAACAATTAATTTCTGACAAAATTAAACGATTCCGTTCTTTTGATCGAAACAGAATTGCGCCACTCACGGCATAACCTATCATTATTAATTGAACACCGAGAGCGTAGCTTGCGACACGTCGTGTCCGTGATACCTCGGGCAATTTCGGCAACCCTCGGGTCACAGTTTAACCTGTAAACGACCGTGAGATTATCTTCCAGCGAAACGATACGGACAGGTTTCAGTAATGACGCATCTGAGCTGTTTTGTACGTATCTTGATTTAATCAATTTACAAATATCTGGGAGGCATTTGGAAATATCAGGTTGTGTAACATTGTAAAAAGTAAATAACGCGTTGTAGATTTTGGCGTGATAGGTCAGGAATGTTTTCATTTAGTTTCGACCCGTGCGTTTAGCAAATACAAACTTCCTAGATCAGCTGTTCCCAAACTTGTGATGCCTGAGGTTCTCTTTATATTCTGAATCAGTGGTACCGCCCCCTGCTCCCCTACACTTTCACATATTATACTGTACTGTACACGCAGCAGGACCATATTTCCATTAGGCAAATGAGCTGTTCGGGCTGCCATCATGGTAAGACCCAGAGCCAGTACCTTGAAATAAGCGATAAGTGTTGATCCTGACGCTAATCCTGGGATCGTTATTTTTTTATAAAAAAAAATTGTGTGTGTGTGTGTGTGTGTGTGTGTAAATCTGATTTCACCGTCGTAATAAGAGTTAAGATCTAAAAAAAACAGCATTTTTGATTTTCAAATTCCGTTGAAAAAAAGAAAGTGAACCTGACGTCGACCAGGGTTCGTTTTCGTATTTTCAGTGTAATTTGAACGTTTAAAATACTAATGTATGTAGGCATATTTTAATGCCGATTATGAATGTGGAATCAGATTTCCAAAATAATGTAAGATAAAAAAAATGTTGGCAATTCGCTTTCTTTTCTCGTAAACGAGACAGTTCTGTGCTGCGATTATCATACGTACCGCATCTACGTCTAATTACTATGCATTGCATCTCTAACGAGTCGTTTTGTATTCAGTCTGGCAAGAGGAGGAACGGACAGGGCGGGTCGGTGCTATTACAGTCAAACCAACCGGCACTGCTATCAGTCTTTGTAATATTTGCCCACCGGACTTGATAAATGACACGGCTGGGCTGATGTAGAACATGATAGGCGTTGAGACTTCCTACGCCTTCTGTCAGCCACGACCTGGTGACACACTGCTTAGGCGATATTTACCTGCAGGGTGTTTTTAGTATTCCAACGTGGGTTCTAGTACAAAAAAGAGCGAGTTTTTCTAAAAATTTTGAGTACCCCGATTCGACCATTTAAGAAAAATTTAGCTTATTGAAGTTATTTTGCTCGTAAATCCTGATTAACTTTAGTTTTCAAGCTCTTTCTTGTTAAAAAAAAATTGAAGAATTAACAAAAAACACTTAAGAATTAACACAGAAAATACTTAAGAATTACAAAAAAACATTTAAAAGAATTAACAAAAAATACTTAAAAATTAACGAAAATCATTTAAGAATTAAAAAAAAAAACCTAAGGATTAACAAAAACCACTTAAAAATTAACAAATAAACACTTAAAAATTGACAAAAACATTTAAGAATTAACAAAAAACGCTTAAAAATTATCATTTTTTTTAACGTCTGACTATTGTGCACACTTGGGTTAATGCAGACGATGGGATGATTTATATCGTATGAAAATGCCAAGCCCTGGCCGGGAATCGAACCCGGGTCCTCGGGGTGAAAGCCAAGTACGCTGTCAACTAGGCCACCGAGGCGGCTTAAAAATTATCAAAAAGATACTTAAGGATTAAAGAAAAACACTTAAAAATTAACAAGAAATTAAATTTTCTTTAACTATCAGATTTTGTTCAAATGTAATCCATAATTATTTAATCAAAACGTATGAGTCGTTATTTCCCAAAATTCAGTTCATCAGCTACCGGGACAAATTTAAAAATTAGCTCGATTTCTTAAAATATGTGCATGAATTTTTTCTAAAATTTTATTCACACATGAAGATGCAGTCCGGAGGTAAATATGAAATAACTATTGAAAACTGTAAGCGTTAGTGTTTCTATTTACTCCCTTCATGTTGATTCCTTTTATTTTACTGTCGTTAGTTATATACGAACAAAATTTCCAGGTATGTCGATATCTTTCGAACCGGATTTTAATTGTGAGAAAGTTTGCGCAATTTGTATATTCACAGTTATCAAAAAATGCAATTGAAAATATCCAGTAAAATTTTACGAAATCCATTTATAAAAGGCTACACATATTTGCCTAAAACGACTGTGAGGTACCGCATGAAATCTGTGAAGGCACGTTCAGGGTTTCGAGTTGAATCAAACGATACATTCTTCAATACAGTATAATATTATCCCAAGATGTGCACATTCCATTGCACTCCTAACCGATTACTTCCGAAAGCCAGCAATGACACGGAAATCGTTTTACGAAATTTGTTTGTTTATCCATGGTTGGGTGTGCCGCATGGTTAGATATTGGTACTCATGCTGTTCTAAAACACACTGGACCGTTTCAGTCGTGAAATCGGTTGAAAGTTTGAAATAAGACGAGCGTTAGGCATGAACGACTATGTTAAATAAAGGTCGGTAGAACTGAAATAAGAAAAACTGTTTAAAGATTTTTTTGATCACCGAGTCAAATCGATAACAGATAATGCGTTCATATATAATAGAATGAAAACTTCAAAAAATACAAGGAAATTCACTTATATCGAATTTCATAAACATTTCGGTGAAAATGATACAATTATAATTGCTTTGTTTCCGATTTAACTGATCCTTTTAACGGCGATGAATAGCGAGATTTTGTGATAGATTCTAGATAAGGCGGAGCTGCGCTGAGGTGAGCGGAATGAAGATGAACGGCAACCAGAAACGGAGTTCAGTCAGTTTAATAACGCGTTTGTATTTTTTGAATCTAAATATTTAGGCCTACTGTAACGGATTCTGGGAACTATTTAAAAACCGTAACCTAGGCAACGGTTATCTAGGTAACGAGAAATAACAAATTTGGAGGCGTGGCCAACATGGTGGGGGAAGCGGAGTCAGCTTCAAAATCGAACGAAACAGAGTCAAAACTGTGCGGAGCTGAGCCCAGCGGCTCTGCTTAGCTCCGTTACGCTTTCAGTGGCCGCACTTACGTTAAAAACAATAGGTTAGATTTAGGATGCATAGTCCGCTCTGCTCAGCTTAACTCCGCTCTGCATTTGGTGTTGGAACAGTCGTATAGAGAAGATGAGTCCTTCGGGTTAAGTGCTGTTGGGATCAGTTGGCAGATCCAAGTTAAGGATTGCAACGCTTATTCTAAGGGAATCAGTACTCAGACAACAAGTAAGGAGAATGGAATTTGGAATCAGCTGGCCAACTACAATAATTAAGGAATGGAACTTGGAACTCAATTATCCCAGTTGCTGTGAAGGACACGGCACATTTTATAATCCTGGACATGGGATTACTCTGTATTTGCTCCACTAATTCATGTTTTAAAGCGAATTCTTAAATTAAAAAAATCAACAGAAAAATATATAAAAAACACTTTGTGCAGAAAAATTACTCAAACAAAATCACCGATCTTTTGTACTTTATCAGCCTATTCATGTTTTTCTTCAGATTTTATTAAATTATTCTCCGCTATTACCACTTGGAAAGCACTGTCGAGGGATTTTTCGCTAAAGTTTTACCCTGGAAATACCAACACTGAGAAAGCAACATAAGCAGCAGTAAGCCTAATAGTAGCAAATTACGTTGCTTTGTGGGTCATACTGGCAAGACGAGTAGCAATTCCATTACGGCTAACTGTTATGTTGGTACACCTCTCGGGTCATCTGTATATGATGCACGTAACGCAATGTTAACAACCTTTCCGGCGCTACCTAATGCGGTCTTATTAATAATATCAAGTTCAGTGAACTGATAGCACGTGATATCGTTAGCCGTACCAGCAGCGTTCAAACGGTAATAGTGGAAAATATATCAAAATTGATTTGGTTATTTATAGGAATCTGTTGGGGCAATCACGATTTAACTATTTTAAAGTGAATAAATCGCATTTTGATTTTGTTTGAAAAACTGACGATGCAACTTTTTCTCTCTCTCTTTCTCTCTCTCTCTCTCTCTCTCTCTATATATATATATATATATATATATATATATATATATATATATATATATATATATATATATATATACATAAGAGCACATGTTGAGTGCAGAATTTCTGAGACGTCCTAGTTGCTAAGATTATTCTGGTCTTGTTACAGCTTCGTCCAGGAGTTCGTGGGAGATCCAGTGGACGGAGTGACCCTCCTGTTAGAACTACTGCGTAGTATCCAGTTGACCCAGGCTTCGCATACTGGCAGAGTACCACCGGCCGTGCTGCGACGGTGCCTACTCGACGAACACTCCTGCCTGCAGTGTCTGCGCAGCTGCCTCAGGTGTCAGGACGCACCGCGCCGGTTAGCCTCCTCCCCCGCTGGCCTCTTCACGCTCGCTGTCTGCATCATGAGCAACGTAAATAAATCCAGAATTCTCGCTCTGGAGGTAAGAGTTTCCTGTTTTAAGAAATAAAACTGAAAAGTTCTTCATTTCTAGTTTGTGATATGATCGTTATTGAGGACCATAAATTCATCCTGTGGGTACCGAACAAGAGACAAAACTATATCTGTAAACGCCCGAGTGTCGCTGTTTATTTTGGTGTATTACCCCGTTTACCAAGTGAATGACGCCCGTTACCCTCACACCATCAGTAGCATCTGCTATCCAGTCCAATTCCCCCGCTGTACTTGACCGGAAGAGAAACTTTCCGGATAACGTTTTTCCTGCAAGAATCATTCTCAAAATTTTCTTTAAGGTATTTAGTACACAAACTATGTCCATGTTTGTTTTCTTAGGTTCAAGTTACTCTACAAGCTTAGCTTCGGTGTACTAACAAGTGTCAGCATTTTGTGCGCTGATTCCCAAATGACATTGGCTGAATTCCCTAACTGTAACTTTAAAGTCATCGAAGTTAGATAGCCATCTTCAGATTTATTTGCCAACAATTGTTTTGAGTGTGCGCGTTGGATATTTTTTTTATTTTTGTGGTCTATCAAATTAGCTAAAAGGACGACGTATCGTAGACAACATGACACGGTCTGAGAGTATTTCTCCCAGAAGAAATAATCAGATAGGAAGAAATGTATGAACTAAGAAAAAGTTCTCTACATTACTATAGTCTTTAGTGTAATTCTACTCCTTTCCTAAATAACATTGTTCCCCATATCTGCAGTTATTGTAGACTTCATATGACAGCTCTTCTTAAATCTTTCCCAGGAACTTTACAACTCTAATGGATTGACAAAGCACTTACCGTAAGCAGTAGTGACGTCACAAAATGAGCTAATGAACGAAACGATTCGAGAGCAAAAATAACGATTCTTTTTGTGAACGGTGTTCAGTAGTAAATCGTAGTCAAATATAAAGAATACCGAAATCAAATCAGTGTACCAAACTTTTAAATAAACACATTTAATTTTCACACTAAATCAGCAGTCAGGGTTTATTTTGGATTTTTCGGTTTACTCTAGAACAGTAAATTTCTGTTATTTCAACTCTTGAAATTTAAAGTGTTGATTACACAGTGGCGTAAGTCTAAGTCACAAATATTAAATTTACTTATAAGAAGTGCCAATACTAATAAACAGTAAAATTATTCCATACATAAATGATATTAAATATTTTGAAATGAAAGCTGAACTGGAAGTCACACATTGCAGAGAAAAGAAAGGAGCTTTAGATTAAGTTAAAGAATATGTATTGGCTGTTTAGATATAATGCATGATTAAGGATTGACTTTTATACAATCAAGTTCTTAAGGGGTGTGAAGCTATGTACAGAAAATTTGGGGATGTGCTAAGAAAAGTAAGACAAAGAAAAATCAAATTAGTCAAAACAAACGCTCCGTGATATAAACGCCATGAAAATATTTACAGAGATTTTAAAATGAACACGATTGTTGGTGAAATCAAGGCAGTAGCAACGAAACATGAAAAAATGCTCCAAACCCAAACTAATTCTAGTGTTCAGCAGATGCTAGCGCATAGGACTAAAATCTTCGACTTGGTGCAAAAATAGCACATCAAGCTAACAGGCTGTGGCTAATCATTGGAATGAACATCTGACACAGATATTTTACGTTATAACTACTAGATATGTTTGTACTTAGTTGTAGTCCACAATAAAAATTTAAAAAATTAACTTCGCTAAAATGACTTGAGTTTTCATATATGACTAAAATTTGTGCAAAATGTGATAAACCGATTAAATAAAATCAGACCTATTTTTCTCGACAATTCCCAAGCCCAAATTTGAAGATATAGTATTAAACATGTACACGTTGTTTAAGTAACACTTATGCACTACAATTTTGTAAAATTTTATGAAAATAGTTAGAGCTAATTTTAATAAAATACGATTTTTAACAGTTATTGACAATAAACTAGCTTCAAAAGCATTTTTTGCTGGAAAATTAATTAAAATTTCACACCAATTGACACACAGTCGGACAGTTTCGAAGGAAAACAAAATTTTTGGGCTCAGAAAATCTTAAAACAAAAAGAACCATCAAAATTTTCAAGATCGATTTTTCGCACAGTCACCATACTTTCCCTATACTGCGTTTAACGCGGAAGTAGAGACAACAAAAGCCGACTACTGTAGATTGATTGGCATTAAGGCTCGAGCAACTGAAACCGCCACTTATAAAAAAACGCAAACAACTGTGGGAGGATACCTTGTGACACTAATAACCCGAAGTACACTTATTGCTCACCAGATAGCGGTGATTACGTGCGGCCACTTTGGGAGCTTCTCACCGCACACAATGCCCGGCTTTAATTTGATCAGGAAATGAAGATGTAGCTTGTTGATATAGTATACGGTGTAGAGGGCCCGGGTTCATTGACTGTACGACACCCTGTACCATGCAGTCGGGTCATTTTGAAAATAATGAACGTTAGTTTTGAACGTCAAAACGAACGCTAATAGTAAAAAAGGTGTTAGAAAAAAAACCAAATAGGCGTGGAGCAAAATGTAACACTTCTATTTTTAACGGATTTCCATTTGAAGTAATCATGGTGAGGTCCTACACTGGGTACCGATCATAACTTCTGTTTCAATAGTCTTATGTTTGCAGTTTTCGAACAGTAAATTTCTTTTATTTGATATGAATGAATGACCGACTTTCTAGGGTTACTATTGCACTGCAACCTTGTAGATCTATTGTGTTCCCTTTCTATATTCCTGAGATGCTCAGTTACAACGCCTTCTCCAGTAAAGCCTTCTCCTAGACTCTTCATAAAGTCTAGGATTTCGAGAGAATACGAAGTGGGTAACACCTAATTCATTATTGCAGATTGTTCTTTCATTGTTGCCTTTCAGTTTCTTTCCCATGCTCTTGACCCTTATTACGGAGTTTGTGTCCCATTTGGCCAGTTTTTTGTTAAGCTGTAAGTTCCAGCTCATTCTATTTACATTTCTTACTCATGGGAACCTGAGTAACTAGGGAAATTATTAAGGTAGTGTTACCCACTACCTTAAGATTAAGGTACGTTAGGACGTTGCCAGGTATTCCAGGGTTCCATTTATACACTATTAGGTAGATGTCATACACTCCATCAGCACGTGTCACTTTGCACTTAAGAGATTATGTAGTGATTGTGTGTGTGTGTGTGTGTGTGTGTGTGTGTGTGTGTGTGTGTGTGTGTGTGTGTATGTTTGCGATGCTAAAAAAGGTGGAAAAAATCTCTTATAGACGACCTTACCGTACGGGTAGGATACCGTCACTCCCCAGAGTATGGGACTCAAGTTAAATTTAAACTTAAGTTAAGATATATTGCTACCCACTAAAAAACTACCAAAAGCATTCCTCTTCTGTAAACCCCCCCACGGAACCGCCGCCAGGCATTATTTCGTGGAGAGGTGGACTGGCTGTCCGCCTACTCGTCTCTCGTTGGCTCTCCTTCCTCGGTCCTCAGCCCTCAACCTCTTCATGACCACTGCAGCGAATCCCGTAATGGCCCTCCAGTTGGCCTCTGAAGCCATCATTGTCGCAACCAGACTTTCCGGTGCAATGCTGTCTCGCAGATATGTTTGCGGTCTCATCCTTTCCTCGTCGAATCTCCGACAACGGAAAAACACATGCTCCACATCTTCCTTCACTGCTGGAAGACAGAGGGGACAAGCCGAGTCTGTTTCCAGCCTGAAACGGAACAAGTAAGCTCGGAAGTATGCGTGCCCAGTGAGAATCTGTATGAGATAGAAGTCCATCTCCCCATGCTCCCTGTTGCACCAATCCTGGATGTTACCTATGAGTTGGTATGTCCGTGCGTAAATTTGTTGATTCGTCCAACCGTCTCTGCCAGGTACCCAGGGTCCCATTTCGCTCCTCTTTAATTGCCATTGTATGACTATACCGCTACTCAGCACGTCGTTTGCGACAGTAGAGCCTCGTTGTGTGTGTGTGTCCGCGCGCGTGTGTGTGTGTGTGTGTGTGTGTGTTTGTGTGTGGGGGCGTGTATGTGGGAGGAATGCGTGTGTGTGTGTAATGTGCGTTTGTGTGTGTGTGTGTGTGTGTGTGTGTGTGTCTTGAGTAGATGAATGAGAGTAATATGAGCTAGAGGTACGGTGGGATTGCTAAACCCATCAGCTGCTCATTTCAGCTGCCTCCGCCGGCTTGGTATTTGGTATACCGAAATGTGTTTTCATATGTGACAAAAATTTGAGCAAAATCTGATGAACCCGTTTTGTTAAATTTGGCTAATTTTCTGTTGTTTTTGTTTTAATACCGGACCATAGATTTTTTTGTGGGTGTTAATGTAACAAATGTTATGTTCTATTTTCTGCATATTTATTTACTGTTACTGTTGCTTGCTGTTACAGTTGCTGACAAAGACCTGCGAACACCCTAACGCCAACGGGCACAGCCCTGTATCGGACGCGTTGTCCACAATGAGGCTGAGGTTCGGTGAGCCGGTCAGGTTCAGGTTCCTGGTGGGCATGCTGTCCGGAGCGTGCCCTGACCTGCTCGCCGCCGGCATCAGGTTCATCAACGCCTTCATCGAGACAGCGGTCAGCGATCAGCTGAGGTTCTACATACAGGCCGAATTAGAGCAGGCGGGCTTCAAACCGAACGTCCTCAACAAGGTAAACCTATAGCAGTATTTTATCAACTAAGACTTTAAAATAACTTAGATCATTACAGTTTGCTGTCTATAACACTAGACCAATGTGATTTGAATTGCATCAGCTGTCTATAACACTAGACCAATGTGATTTGAATTGCACAAGCTGCCTATAACACTAAACCAACGTGATTTGAATTGCACCAGCTGTCTATAACACTAGATCAATGTGATTTGAATTGCATCAGCTGTCTATAACACTAAACCAATGTGATTTAAATTGCATCAGCTGTCTATAAAAGTAGGTCAATGTGATTCGAATTGCACCAGCTGTCTATGTACACTAGATCAATGTGATTTGAATTCCATCAGCTGTCTATAAAACTAGGTCAATGTGATTCGAATTGTATCAGCTGACTATAACACTAGATCAATGTGATTTGAATTGCATCAGTTGTCTATAAAACTAGGTCAATGTGATTCGCATTGTATCAGCTGTCTATAACACTAAACCAATGTGATTTGAATTGCATCAGTTGTCTATAAAACTAGGTCAATGTGGTTCGAATTGTATCAGCTGACTATAACACTATACCAATGTGATTTGAATTGCACAAGAAATATTGTAGGATATACAGTTTACACAGCAAATTTCTAAACAACAATTAGCGGTAAAGTATCCAACTCGTTTTGTGTAATATTTTACGCAAAACATTGTTACGTCATTTTTATTAAGCGTTATTGTCTTAATATCGTCAATAACTACTACAAGCGTTAAAGTTTCCAGCAACATTTATACATTTTTCATATCATCTAAACTATTATGACTGATATAGTTTCTAACAAATTTAATCAACAATCAGACGATATTGTCCTCACTACTACAAGCGTTAAAGTTTCCAGCAACGTTTATGCAATATTTTAAGCACGTTATGCAAAAAAAGTGGTATTTGTAATGGCATTGTCTATTCGTGATTAATAAGTTAGCTTCGAAAAATACAAAATATTGTCTGATTTGTGAAGCCGCGCATGCGCATCCATGATTTCGTTTTGCCTATGACAGTTAAAAGTGTCTTTTATGTTAAAATTTTCCACAAACAGTAAGTTGCAGCGCAAAATCGTTTTGCAATATCAGAAGCCGGCTGAAAAATCTTTCTAAAGATACCTCATTTATGCCTGTACGAATAAATAGTATGTACTGAGAAAAAGGGATGTTGACTCGAGAAATAACAGATGATTTTACATTTTCTACGCTATGTTTTTGTCTTGTCCTAACGACCACAAGCAATAGGTTTTCAACATTTTTACGCGGTATTCTTAGCATGAAATTTTTGTAACGACTAACAGAGGTAAGCTTACAATATTTTCTCGCGATACTGGTCTCGCAACATTAAACAAACAAAAACAAGCGTTCAGTTTTCAACCAAGTTTCGATATTGTCCTAAAGACAAGTTATTTGCTTGGATGTCAGGAATTTGTACGCAATATTTCCAGCGAAATTTACGTGATTTATCACGTCGCGCTACTTCGTTCTGCCGGTTGCGGCAGCTATGATTAGAATTTATTACCGCAGACCTGGGGAAATGTTCCGTTATTAGCGGTGAAAGTGCACGGTAACACTAATGATAATGGCTGAGCTATAACGCACTCTACATTTTATTGGTAATTAATTATAGCAAATAATCGCGGCACGCAGCTGTCTCGCGGTCGCCGGTCGAAGTGACTACGATTCTGTTTGGAGTAAAACTGGTTTCATAATCTTTCAGTTGATTTTCGCCGTTGTTGCTGCTGTTTATGTTTGGGTTAAAGACACATAAGACCCGACAAGAAATAGCTAAAAATTGTTCTTGGAGTGTACACTGTGATACCTCCTGAACTGCCTATAGATTTATCACTGGCCGTCAACACATCTTCGCTCTCTATCTAAACTAGCTGTATTTTGTATGGAACTTTTACGGATTTGACAAAACAGCAACATTAACTAGTGACAATTTAGTGGTTGAAGGAATTACTGATATTGGTGAAACTCCAGAATCAGTTACACCGATATCAGACTCAGCGATCAATTACACCAAAATGCGAAACGAAGTTCAGTCAGTTTAAAGAACGCGTTTGTATCTTTTAACCTAAATATGTAGGCCTACTGTAACAGAGTCTAGGAAAGTAATATGTTTAAAAACTGTAACCTAGGCAACGAGAAATAATAAGTTTTGAGGCGTGGTGGGGGGAAGCGGAGTCAGCTTGAAAACCGAACATAGACAGAGCGAAGCTACGCGAAGCAGAGCCCACCGACACCGCTCAGCTACGTTACGCTTTCAGTAGGCCGTACTTACATTAAAAACAATAGGTTAGAGTTTGCTCCGCATTTGGTGGCCAATCGGCCTAAAGCACCGTTTGTTGCGTCTCTGAATTGCGCACCTCAAGATTCTTAGTTGCCTTACCGTTAACGCTGATCCCTCGATCTCATTAGTCTAACTGGCATAAAGTATGGACGTTAAGAAAAAATATCTGCCCGTGATGTTATGGTCCTTGGTGTTTGTCTACGCTTACAGTTCCTACATTTCTGCTATTGAACCAAAAGTATATATCACGCATCATGTTGTTTTTCTCGATCCCTCGTTGTTTTTGTTATTAATTAGTTGATGTTGCTTTTCAGTCACTCTTTTATAAATTGTTTTTTTTTTTGTTATTTTAAGGTGAAAAGCACATTTATCGCCCCCCTAAATAAATGTAAGTGTGAGAGTAAAGTGTTAAAGTCGTAAGTGTAGTGTTGCAAGTGTGCGTGTGTGTGTTTTATACTCGGGTACCGCGAGGGACACTCCTCTCAATAGGTGTAGCTAGTCTGCACCCTTACGGGGTTTATTAATTGTAACATTTTCATCGTTAATTTCATATTAATTTATTTTTTGAATCGTAGTCGTCTTTCTCGTTCATTTTTCCTTAATCTTTATTCTTCATTAAAAACATTTTTTTATAATTTTATTGGCCATTTTATTTAGAAATTGAATTTTTACCATAACCTCAAATGAAATGATATTGAAGAAACAGCTGTTGTGCGAAATCGGTTGTTTAGAAGAAGCCACAATTATATTTTTATAAACAATAGCACCCAACGCGCTAAATCCAACACCACAACCAGCCCTAGAATATGATACACGTTAAAATTTGTTTTTGAAAATTTAATTTCGCCATCAAGTTAGCATTTCAAACTGCCAATGTACACTGAACACAAACTAGGATGTTGTTAGATTAATTTGATTATTTTCCAATTTTATAACGCTAATTAATTTACGAAGATTTTACGATGATTACGATTATGCAATCATATTTTCTGAAAGTGTAAGGTGAAAAAGTTATACATTTTTTAAACATTGGAAATGAGCGCCATTTTGAAACTGTTCGAAAAGAATTTTGCCGCTTAGCTTAGCAAACTTTTCCAAACTATTTTAAAAATCGTTTTCTGTGTTAAGTTTGAACACGCGCGCGTGCGCGCACGCACAGAGAGAGAGAGAGAAAGAGGGAGGAAGGAGGGGAGAGAGAGGGAGAGAGGGGAGTGAGGGAGGGGAAGGGAGGTGTAGAGAGAGATGGAGTGATTGAGAGGGAGGGAGGGGGAGGGAGGGAGGGAGGGAGAGAGAGAGAGAGAGAGAGAGAGAGCTAAGATCAGGATCGACTTTCTTTTCAAAGTCCCGGGTTTGGGCTATGATGGTCGCTACAACATAGTTCATTTACCAATGGAAATTTGCTTATAAGCCAGAGTCAGCAAGAAGTCCGACGGCAGTTTCAGATTATGGAAATTTGAGTAGAAGCGGTTTAGCCATATTTGGTTCACAGACATATTTACAAAACTATTTTTGTGAACTAATGGTACCACAAAGCGAGTCGGACCTCTAAACATTTTCTGGCCATCTCTTAACTTTCTCTCAAAGTATCGTGGGAAAGAAAAATGAAACGATTTCGTCTTTGGATTACGGAATGGGAAGGCACAATGCTGGCCATGAATAGTTAGCAAATATTTCTGCAGGCTATGTACGGGGCAGAGTATGCAATATCGATACAGGCCCTACAGCCTTAGTGGCTAAAGAGTTTCAAACATATGAAGGGAAAATCCAACATCTGATTGGTTCTTTACACCAAACTGAACGTTAAAGTTACCAGCAACATTTTTACAATATTTTTCTCAACATACCTTAACGATTATGATCGATATAGACTCTAGCAGTTTTATCGGCTATCAGACAACATTGTCCTAACTACTTAAAACGACTACAGGTATCCATTAGATAATAGTTTAGTATTAGATAATCGCGGCACGCAGCTGTCTCGCTGACGTGATGGCAGTGAATTTTCGACAATATTTATACCACATATTCATACCACATGTTTTTGAAACTAGTATTTCACCATAATCAGCATTTAATCTGTGAAAATTAGACTTTTAAAATTTGAACATAAACTGAAAATTTCCACACTGTTTACGAAGAGTTGTATATGACCATAATTTGAACAAATTAATTGAACCAATTTTTGAAACCAGTCTTGAGACATTAAAGTTTTGATTGGGCATATATGAACTACATTACAGTGAAATTGATAGAAAAGTGCCGATTTTGAGAAGGTATGATTTTTAAGTTTTTTAGCTAAAAGACTAAAAAACAACTGTTTGGCTCAATAAGGCGTTCATTAAAGTTCATTAAAATTGTTAATTTAATTTAGGCTCCAGCAATATGTACAAACACAGACCAAATAAAAACCTTGTTTTTTCATTTAGGGATGGGTTCATCAAACTGATTTTTTTCACAAATGATAGATTCATCAAAATCTTGTATTGATTTGTCCGTAGAGATAAATTCATCAAATTTTCAAATTGATTTTTTCACTAGGGATAGATTCATCAAATTCTCAAATTGATTTTTATCATTATCACCACATTTTCTTAGAATGATGACGTAAACATTACTGAAATCTCCTTAAAACATCAAACAATTTTCTGATTTTCATATTACAGACTCTACCTTCTAAGGCGCCTTCCACAGACTTGGTACGGACAGAGCTGGCTCGTTGGGAAAAAAATTACATCGATATCGCATCTCTCAAGTCTAAGGCTGAGAGATGTTCAGGGGAACTTGGTGCGCTCAGAGACAAAGTGACTCTGTTGGAGAGAAGAATACAGGTAAGACTGAATATATGACAAACTGCCATGACAAACAAAATATACTTGCAACACTTGTTACCAGACTTTTCTTTGAAAAATAAATGAATTACAATTAACTTTATGGTCAGATCCTGCTTATGAGTTACTACCCTATATTAGTTTGATTAATTTGCATCCTGAAGTTTGAATAAAATCAGACAGAATGCTTTGTCTTATCATGACGGTCATGCCAATATATCATTTTCCAATGGACGTCTACTAACAAGTAGGGGACTGAAATTTTTTTTTTTTTTTTTTTTAAATATGAACATGTTCTATAATATTTGTTTATGCGTATAACTAATCAATAATTTTCTATAAAATTACTTTATTTCCAGATACTACAAGAAGAGAAAGGTGTGCTCTC